>JAVSBS010011038.1:80783-106672 GCA_033124195.1 Coracias cyanogaster
GACAAGAGGGTAATAATATCCCATGTTAAACAGACCACATTCTGTTACTTCAACTAGGGTAATATGTATTGTTGTCACCTTATATATTGCTGGAAAGGGCTACTTCATTTGTTCTGGGGAAAACAAAGCATTATTTCGGTCTGATATGAAATTCTTTACTCCTATGACTTGGGAAAAATACACTTTGCTACCATCCTTACTAGGCTTTACAAATGACACTAGGACTAGAAAAAAAAAAAAGAAAAAGAAAGTGAATAAACCCCATCAACTCTATAAATGATAACCTTGTCTCTGCTTGTAGGACCAATGCTCAAAGGCAGAAAAGGGTCTGGAAGATGATGACTCTAAGAAAGCTGTGAGGACACTTTATAAACCCCTGACCCTGAAGTCTCAGTATATTGACTCATGTTACTTGAACTCATTGACTCAAACTTTGGGTTCAGCACTGCTGTTTCTACAACCTATGTCCAGTCCCAGCATCCAAGTTTCACAGAAGATGCTGAATAATTAGAGGGGACCATTAAAGGATGGAAAAGCTTACAGTGAAACAGGTTGAGGTCCTAGTGGATCTCACTGTAGCATAAGTTTTTACATGAGAGTGAATAGCCTATGGAGCTTGGATGATCACAATTATCAAAGACTAGGCTAAGGAAGGACTTTTCCCCAGCTACCTACACAAGGTACACCTAGGGGAACTTCACACTAACCATCAAAATACAGTAAAATCCAGTGATTGAATATTGAAGCTAGGTGACATCTCACTGAAAATGAGAAGATATTTTTAGAGGAATTATATTTTATTGCTGGAATACTTAAAAACTTCTGGTGATTTTCCCGTTGTTGGATTTTTTTTTCAATATTGGAAGATGTTTAGAAGATAAACTCTACTTCAAGTCACCTAATTAAACTCTGAAAAATTCTAGGAAGTCCTATGTATCACAACAATCACTTCTGTTTTTAAAGCTGTAAAGACCAAGAAATAAACTGTCATTTATTGTGATATTTGTTGGTGAAACACCTTAATCCTGTTGGTTTTTTAGTTTTAATTGCAACTGTTTTCTTTGGTTTCTTAATTTGCATTTAATATAAACCTGCTCTATTTTCCAGATCTAGTATTTTCTACAGTGAGGAACAGTTGTCACAAAATTGGCTTAAATTGCTACCCACAAATTTGCTATCAAAACAAAACTTAAGAGGCATTTGTCTGTTCCAGTAAAGTTTTCACAAATTACAGGAAATTCTGGTCCAAGATAGGTATATTTAACACAGTCCTATGTGACACAAGTGCAAATAAAATCACTAAATGGAACTTTGGCCTCAAGGTTCATTTCTGGTATTATGAGCTGTTTTCATTGTCTGAAGAATGGGACAAAAAGGGTTGCTGGATGTACGTTAGAAGTGAAGATGACATATGATACTTTTAGATGAAGAAATCCAAACTACATTACTGATAAAATTAAGTAACTTTATAACCATATACACAAGAGTATGCACCTAAAATGTCTTGTGGTGAAATGTAACATTTATCACTAAGTCCATTACACATATTTCACAAAATCACCACAGATTTTAAGCAACTTTTTTTTGTTACATTCACTTTTACCATTTCTTAGAGACCTGTGCCTATACCTTAAGGGGCTATTCTGGTCCTATTAAAATAAAATTACAGTTGGAAGAGGAACAAATTACAGCAGAAAAGACACTGCAGGCCTCTACTCATACTGTATTTACCTACCCAGTGCTTGAGCTGGGTTCTGCGTGGTGCTATAGCTTAGAAGGGACTAAGATCAGCAGAACTCCCGTCACCACAGGAACTGCCAAGAAATTGCTTTGAGGGTAAAACTGAGCCAAATTATAAACATACTTTAGGATTTTTTATCAACACAATCACCATCAACATCCTCATCACTAAAAACAACAGAATCACAGTCATTGTGAGTTGTTTCCCCATGCTGCAACACCCAGAATTCTCAATGGTGTTGAGAAAGCCCACTTTCTCATCCCTGGCCTTACTGAATAGATGACCACTCTGTGGACAAAAGCAGCTAACTTAGGACCAAGAATATTATTAGATACATAATAATAAAAAGGATCTTCAGGAAAACTTAAGTAATCCTGATGAAGTCACTGGCTCAATTCCAAGTCAATTACTTTCTGGGTAAGTAAAGGCAGAAGATCTGGCCCCAATAAAAAATAAACACAACAGAAATACTTAATCAGAAGTAAGAGATAGAAGTAGGAAAACAGAAGCCTTTATTGTAACCTTAAAAGCCTTTTAATCAAATGAGCTTCACTGCTGTTCCAAAGTGGGAAGGGAGGGGCTCAGTAAGGTGACTGTGAGTCTGGTAGACACTTCTCCCCTTTTTTTTTTTTTTTTTATTTTCACTAGTTAATTTAAAGGAAGTATATTTAAAACAAAATAAAACCTTACCTCATTTAGCTGCAGATTCTGGAGTGGAAATCCTTAACTGAGGCAACAGGAAAACTGTCTACAGAACAGTAGATTGGGTAAACACAGTACTAAGTTATGTCTCCTAAAGACTCCGAAGAGTGAAGATAAATGGATGTGATATTAATTTTAAAACATTTTGCTGAACACTCAGGCAGCCAATAGGGAAATTCCTTAAGTCACTTCCTGTTCATTTGATTGGGTCTGTAACAACAACAACCAAGATGAGGTTGGGAGCATTTGCATAAGGCCAGCTCAGTCCTCAGCATTCAAAGAGAACAGGTCTAACCGGGTTACACGCGTGGCTCTAGAACAAAAGAAAAACCTGGTAATGGTTGAGGGATTGATTCCTTTGTAGTTGTTTTTTTAAGACCATCCCTTTTTTTTTTTTTTTTAAATGGAGGTTATTTCAGGTAGATAGGGATATTATAATCAGAATGAAGAGAAGTGAAATGCAGGAATATCCTAAATTAAAATTAGTCCAGAAATAACATTAAGAGATGCATGGTATGAAATAATCCTGTGATGGCAGGGAGGTGAACTGGAAGAACCAATATAATGGGCTCAATCCCTTCTTTCGATATCTTGAGCATTTTGCAAAATGCATGAGTCTGCGGAAGGGGGAGTCTCTTAGTACTCCAACTTCTCTGGGTGTCTGAGAGACAGTAAAAACAAAATGAGAAAAAAATTGTCGTATGTGTACATGGTGTTGAGTATGAAAGCTCAGCTACATGCAGGTTAGCAAGGCAGAAAATAAGCAGATGAGTGCTCAGTTTTAAATTTCTTTGCTTTTAATCTTTCCAATTCTGAAGGTTAAGATCAGCAAAGGAAAGGAAAAAAAAATTTAAGGCACGTGCTTCACAGCCCATGGAAGTCAGGCAGAATGCTTTTGCTTGTTGCTCTGAGCCATGGTGTAGGCATTGCATTAGAAGCCTTTCACTAAGTCAGTCATCAGTTCAGCTCTCAACTGGGGTAAAGAGGAAGGAAAGGTTATTTCTTCATGGAAGATCTGTGCTTGCAGGAGAGTTCTAAGAGTTGTGAGTCCAAAACTTTCCCTGACTGTGTTTGAGTTACCCCTTCACCTTGCACCTGTGAACCTGAGCAGGAAACAAGGTGCCTAAATGAAAATATGAGCCCTTGTCTGTCTCTCATTATTTGGCTAGTCAGAAAAAGCATTGAACATGAAAACTAGATAAAAATGTAGTAATGTAAGAAGGTTCTGAGATTTTATTAATTTGTATGCATAGAACACAGGAGGTGCTGCATATTGTTACAGTGACTCTTCAGTGCTGTGTGTGAAGTGCATTTTCCAGTCTTCGTTCAGTTTTGTTTCCAGGTCTCATAAATCTCCCTCCCACCAGATGCTGACAAGTGCTATATTTATCAAGCACAGGGAATGAATTGTCCTGCAACATCCAGAGATAGTATTAACTATTAATCAAGGCTCATTGTCAGTATATGGGAAACATTTCATACACGTTATTGATGCTGAACACGATTTCAAGACAAATAGCGAGTCTCAGACTCAAGGAATATTACCTTTGTTCTTAACATCCACACTAACACCAACTACATTAAAACCTGAGTTGCTTTTCTTCACATAGATAAGGTGCACCTGCGTGCATATGTTGCTTGGGAAGGTCCCATCATTTTTCACCCATATTTTAGCCAAGTTCCATGGCTGTCCACTTGATTCTCACCTATTAAAGAAAGTTTTCCTTGAGGTAGAAGAAAGGCTGTAAATGTCCATCTGGAGAGCAGTATTGCCTTGTAGTTACAACACCAAGGACTAAGGCTGTCACATCTAGGCAACTGTTTGCAGTTTTCATGAGTGGGTCTAGTACGTATAAGATTTTTCTAACATAAATGACACTGAGTCTAGGTATTTGCATACCAGTTGATGTCTCGACGAGTATTTATACTAAAGCTTTCATCATAAAAATAATGCCTTATCATCGTATCAGCATGAATGATAAATCCACAGCAGGAGAACAGGAAAAATCTAAGAAGTAAGTAAAGAATGAGAAAACAATAAAGTGCACTTCCTCTCCCAGGAAGAACATCTGTAACAAGGAACATACCTCTTACATCATTCCACTGAACTAAACATGGGACATTAAAGAGTCACACTGAAATACATCTCATCCATAAGCTGCAGAAGCACCACAGGAGGATGTGACCATCACATCTCAGCATAGCTAGGGAAATCAGTCTTTTCCTACTGCTAGAAAGGGCACGAGCAAAAGGAGCAGAAATTTGGTTGAAATACGATACTCAGACTGGTGTGTCACTTTCTGTTTGTGTGACTCTAAGCCTTTTCTGTAAGATCCCAAGGGCAGAGACAGCTCTCATTGTTAAGAACCAGAATATTTCCAGACAGACCAAAAAGCACACTGTACCAACAGGTCTGGGCAAGGTGAAGCTAACTTGGCAGGCACAGCAGCATGTATTATTTAGTAGTGTGCTATTTTCAAAGGAAGAGTGCCACACAGGGTGGTGGCTTCTTGAATTTATTGCCTTGCCTGGCCAGCTATGCTGCCCCCATGCTCTCAGTACACTTATTGGCACTTGCATGTGGTTCAGCACAGAGAGGATTACAGGTGGCTTTGGGAGACAGGCAGACCTTTCCTTCTGCATATCCTTCTCCAGAACTGCAGCCATAAAAATTAACATGATTTTGATCCCCACACAATTCTAGGTGGCAGAGAAAGCATAAAAACCTCTATAGTTAGGAGCTAGGAGGCCATATTCACAGTATGACAGAAATGTCAGTGCAGATCCCAAGAATTAATTTAATTATAGTCATCAAGCATTAAGGAAATTATCTAAATCTGTCTAGATTCCTTAACTGGTGTCTTTCACTGTAGTGTCTGACACCTGATGAAAACAGAACAAATGAATGGTAATTTCTACTTTTCCATTAATATTAATCTCTGTTTCATTTGCTAAGTGTCAGTAGAATTTCAAAAGGAGAGTGTAAGAAGCTGATATATAGGTTAGACATGCCAAGCAATCAGAAAATTCAGGGTATGATGTTCCTGTCTTTATCCTGTCACACTAAAGTCAGAAGCGATTCATAAAGTTTGCTGTAAAATAATATGCTTTCCCAAAACACATCAGTACAGAAGCCAAGAAAAATGTAATTTCCATACTCTATTCGATGTTATAGGCAATCACCTATTACTGTTTGCCCATTACTTAGGCTTGCAAGAACTTGTAATTTATTCTTTACAGTTTGCCAAATTCTAGCCCTTGCCTGTTTGGCTAAATTGAAATTTTCCATCATAGGCACTTGCTTTGCAACAGAAGTTTGAATATTTGTCATCTGTAATAGCATATGTTTTTCTGAAAAATTAGTACAGGAAACAATGCTGTTCTTTGTATTCATTGCAAAAAATATCCCTGCTTTTCCTTTGGAAAACTTGGGAATATTTATGTTTGAAGAAAGGACTGATTACAACAGGCTGGTGAGTTAAGGGTGTGCTATTTACCATTCCCAGTAAAATCTAACCAAAATTAACCACTTTAAAGCTCATTGAGGAATCGTAGTCCACATAATGGATTCCATGATGAAGAGCCACATTCCCTGCAGCTTTCTTCTGCACTAAGTGTTCTGCACTTCCTGGCTTTACAGGGCTTTCTCAGCACCTAACAAAGGCTATTCCTGTGCATCCACCTTCCTGAAAAGGCAAAACATCCCGCTGAGTCCCTCATATAGCCCAGCAGCTACTCTCAGTACAACTGGCAGGGATTTGTACAATGGATCTAAAAGATTCATTCATGGGCTTAACCCACAGGATACCCAATGCTGGAATACCTGTATTTGGACATCACTTCTTCAAAACCTAGAAATTGTATACAAGACACAGAACTAGAACATTACTAACATTGTGATGTGTTGGGAGGTACTGTGCTTAAGACAGGCAAGATGATACTCATTCAAAGAGAAGCTAGCCAATACTATATATTCAGGGAGTGGCCCTGAGCTGTATTTGCTGCACATGAATCAAACATGCTCTGAAAGCTGCTTTCATTTCCCCATGAATTTTCTTATAGTGTTCACCCTCATGGTATTTGAGGTATTATAGTAACACTTTTATTTATAAAGTAAATATTTAATATATGTATATTAGTGTATTACATTATATTAATGCTTTAGGACTAATATTAAAGTATTAGGACCTTTATTTTTATAAATAATCATTTAGTTATCTTTATGCTTTCCTGGTGAGGTGGGAAGGTAATAATATATTAACTCTATTTTAATGGGGAATCCTAAAAAGATCGAGATAAAGGTCTTTAATAATTCAAGGTATCCATTATGAGATGTCTAAGCACCTTATATTTAGAGCACTTAGTGTTCTATAGTAATGTAAGGTATTGAAAGCACAGCTCCCATTCACTTCCATTTCAGACCTTAGCATTTAGCAGTTCTATAAAGCAGACTCCTTTTCTCCCAGAAAGAAAAAGATTATTTTTCTGAAAGATGTGAACAAATAGAGGCATCAGTCTAACAAACAGCCTAAGCATTTTGTCTGGTTTTTTTTCCAAACATATTCAGCCTCAAGCAAAAGCCCCTTATAGCTCTTGTATCTATCTCTGGATAAATTATAAGTAAAGGTAATAATGATAAGGAGCTATGCAATGATCACAAGGGCCTATCAGCTTTGCACACAATTCTGTGAAAGTTCAAATTCTAAACCAATACAGCTATGTATGTTAATACTTCAGTATCTTCACACACATCCCACTTGTTAGACAGACACTAACTTGCTGTAAAATGGAATCAATGAACTGGAAGTAACTGAGTAACAAAGCCCTTTGGTTCTGTACACCCTCCTGATGAAAAGGAGATGTCATGTAAATCCAGATAAGCCTCAAATGGGGTACCAGACAACCTGATGGAAAAAGAGATAAAAAGTAGCCCCCTCAAATTCCTTCCCCAGCAAATTCAGCTGCCAGCCAGAAAGTACCACCTAAGCACCATTTATTCTGCTCCTAGGGAGGACACCCACCCTTCTTGTCCCTTTGGTCTCCCTTCCACACATTGCAGCATGGACATCTTCTTGGAAACATTGCAGTGGTTTCTCTTGTCATGGCAGTGCAATGATAAAGAAAAGGCAAAATCAGGTCTGCATCTGTTAATTGAAGGACTTGCAGGAAAAAATATACAAGAATCTTTGCAAGGATCACTGCAAAACTGTCCATGCTCTGAAAGAGAGATTCACTGAAAAAAAACCAGAGACACTTGCCCTGAGAAATGGAATGAGGATAGGGTAGAAAACAAATAAAAGTATAAATAACAAGTTAAGTTTTCTGTGGAAAAGATAAGGGTAGCAGAGGGCTAGAATGAAACAGTGAGGCAAATGAATTGCTTACACAAACACTGAAAGAAAAAGATGCAAATTCTAGAGAGAATATAGGCTTATTATTCATTATCTTTGTTTTAGTCTCCTCAGTGTGCAAGTCAAACCAACTCAATGTAACAGTGCAGTGCCATCCAGCCACTCCTTTGTGTAAGAACTTCTGTTGTTGCTCAAACTGTTGGGAGTAAATTTGTCTAGGAAATGGGGAGAGAAAGACTAATATTAATAAATAGTGTCCGTGGCAAACAAAAAGATACATAGCCCTAAAGAGACTGTTAAATCCAGTGCAGCTTCAGTTAAGTTGTTTCACATTTGAAAGAAAAATGTGAAAAAAATTTGTAAGGATTCAACAGGACCAATTGCTAAGAAACTGTAAGACTGTTCTACAGTTTTATGCCCATATGAACTGATGCAGTTGCATGGATTTCTGTGAGGTTTTGGCAACGTATATCTAACAGCATTTTTTAATATAGTTGTGTATATTGTCTTTCTAGAAGTAAAAATTAAAAATAAGGCTATACAGACAGTGCAATGATCTTTCAGAGAAAAAGCTTCATAACTGTGCAATTGTAGATGTTAAACAACAAGTAGAGCAAAATGACCTAACAGGTCTTCTCTGTCTGTTGTGGTTTGAATCTCTTAGCAAACACCTTGATGTTGCCAGGACCAAAGCAAAACAAAACTTCTGATTTTTGAGAATATAAAGCTGTTTTTCACTAAATGCAAACACAAAGTAACGTACAAAGATTTTAAAAATAGCACAAACATGGTGAGATAAAGTTTCAGCAGGGCTCAAATACTTTTCCTGTTACAGTCATAAACTAGGGCATGATAAAACCACAGGGGCCAGGAGAGACACAACCATCCCTATGAGTGTTGCTCCTCTTGATCCCAAAATTTCGTGAATATAGAAGTATGTTTGTGCTAGGACCATTTGTCACTACAGACCACTGTGTAGTCTGAAAGAACAGCTACAGAGCTTAGAAGAGGTCTTGTATCATGTGGATACCATGTTACTGAGCTATAAATAAAAGAAAAAGTGGGAATAAACACTGTAGGTTGGCTGGACATGAGTTTAAGTTCATTCCTGCACTTAGGTCCTCATCAGTGACTCTGTATTTTACTATGGCATTTTTTATATAGCATACAATGCCAAACCTTTTAGGAAATTTACGAACTGGTAAGTGGCTCTCAGCCACAGAATGCAGATTCTAACTGTGTTTCTTATTAAACTAACCTTTTCCCATTTTTTTCCCAACACCCAGAACCTGCTGGAGTCTTTGTAAATCTAAATGGTTTGAACGTTCCCAAACTTAAAAGGTCAGATGAGAGGATTTGATTTGAGATAATCTCCAGCAGACACCTACGAGGAGAATGTGTAGTTTCTTTTATGTGCTGGGAAACCAGTAAATTAAAAAGTAAGGACAACAGGCTGACAAAAGACCAGTTTTATGTCATAAGAACAGGTCAGGGAGCCAATAAAATGGGAATAAAAAGGGATGGCAGGCCCATTTATGTGAGAACAGAAGCTGTTCACACTGTGATCAGATACTTTGCAAGGTATCTGTATGGAATGGCAGAATTAGACAGACATGAGGAGTCAAAGGCATTCCTGGTCACAAACACCTGCATCCAGGTTTAGATGAAAAGCAGTTTAAGGACAGGACAGTACAACAGAGGCCCTGAGAATACAGAGGTAGACAGGTTTGGGTGCAGAGCATCTTATCGGAAGATTATGGATTTGATTAATTATGAGGAATCCATGGCACCAGTGCTGCTCCCTGGATTGCTCAAGTAGGAATATGCCCAACAGAGACCCACGGCAGCATAAATATGTGAGTGATCAAGTTCTTCACTGTGAGCTTCTCAGTCTTCATGACATTGAATCATGATAAGATTCTGTATGAGTGCATTTTAATGCATGTCTGCATGCATGTGGGTGAACATTGCAAGAGGAAGAGATGAAGTAAGAAACTCATTATGCATATGTCTGTCTTGGTGCATAAATGTGAGTTGAGCTTACTCAAATGAGTACATTCATGTGTTTGGGAAAGGCTATTAAAGAAGCCTCCAAGATGTCAGCATTTAGAATCAGGGTGTAGACGTATCTGCCATAAGGCGATGTTGGAATAGTTTCATAGAAATGAATGAAGGGGTCTGGGAACTGCACAGGTACAAAGGACATTAAAGACCCAATTCTTTATGATTCAAGTTAGCCTTAGGAATCATATCCAAACAGATCTTTTGGGGAATATCTCAAAGCAAGAAGCTACCTGCAAGATAGCATGAGGCATGAACAATTCATAGACTAACTTCCAATCTTTGTGATTGAGGATTTCCTTTTCCAGCATCTGAGTGGGGAAGTGAGGGTTAACCCCTGAACATAGCTATAGCAGACAGATCTTTCCTAACCAGTTTATCCCAGCTCCAATATCTACACAATGCTCAGTGCCCATGAGAAGCAAATATCAGGTTTATGATTAACTGTGTTAAAATTCCATGGAACTGCAAGTACTTTTGTTTGTATAGTGAAATTCAAACAATGCACCCTTTCCTTACTATACTTCCACTTTGCTAGCAGTTAAAAGGAAATCTTTCAGTAGATATAAGTGCTATACCTTTATATGTCCCAAGAGTTTCCTTCACAACCTTTAGCTGGACATACCAGTACACTATCTGCCAAGGAATATGCATGTTCAATGCATGTGTGACTAGGGCAAATACTATTCTACTAGAAATGAAGGATAGACTAAGCAAATATTTCACACTGACCTTAGAGGAAGTCAGCTTGTTCCCAATACAAAACTTGCACTGTGGAGCAGATACTTTTGCCAAGCAGGACACAGATAAGACTTCAGAGGCCTAGGTTATTCTTCCAGGTTCTGCCACAGTCTTTCAGTAATTTGTCTCTCTAGGACAAAGCATCTAGTCTACAATGTTAATGAGGCAACTCTTCTTAAAATGATGTAACACTGCAAAGATTAATGCATTCCTATTTGTAAACATTCCAAGTTTAGTGGATATGTCTAGATATGAAGAACCTACAGAATAAAGCAGGGACCCCAGAAACAAAGGTCTTGCATATATCAGACTATTGTACTAGCACTTATCACACTAATTAAACTTGAGGGACTCTGAAGTTCAGCCTTTGTACTTAGAGTTCTGCAGCATTAGTCTTTGAGATGGGCTTTCCATGTCTGATAGCTAGAATATTATCCAGATGCCTTTTACTCTGCAAAGACTTCATTTCTCTAATCCTTTCATTTGGTATGTTGTTCCCAGCTGAAAGTATATGTACTTCTTTTTTTGCCAGAAGAAGGGGCCCATTTTATTCATCTGCGTGGTTGATTGAACAGTGTTGATCAGAGCCACATTTGCCTTTTATCAACTGAGCTCTTAAATGGTGGAAAGTGATCCTGTGAAGGTACCACATGAGGCACATTGAAATGAAGCTGACACCTCATTACCGCTCTACATGGTTACTGTGCAACATTGCATTACTCAGAATTACTTGATTTATTTAGAAAGAAAAAGCTTATCGCAGGTTTCTCCCATGCCCTTTCGAAAATGGGTTTTAGCAGCCAGTATGGTGCATCTGTGGGAGGAAAGAATGAGAAAAATTGTAGTGACTTTATTAGGACTCACTCTGTGGTTTGCAGACTAGACTCAGTGACCCACAGCAACACAGCCTTGAATTTCAAAGGAGTGAATCTCTCCTTGAGCTGCTCCCTATTCTAGTAAGCCAGTGAAAGCGTTGGAGCTAGAGTTGTGATCTTCAGGAAACTCCATTGCTGGGCTCATGCCTTGCAGGCAATCCTTCTACTTATATGCAGTTTCCATGGGAGAACTCTACAAGATTATTTTGTGTGAAAGTAATTCTATTAAAGTGACAGTGTTCCTTGTCATCTTAACAAGCAGCAATGCCTGCTACAATCACCCTAGTAGTGGTAGTCAATCCCCCCCAAAATAATGAAGTGAGCTGCTGATTAAGCAGACAGGTGCCTGCACCTCCATATTCACACACACATTGCAGAAATGCCTGTCAAGAGCATACCTGAAAGAAGCATCTATGGAGCAGCTACATCTGGAGGAAAACTGGACACAGTCTTTAAGTCAATTTCTGTACTAGAAGACTGCACCATTGCTACTAAAATGAGTTGGCTATTCTGTCATTACTGCCAATTACATAATTCAGTTGTTGGTCTTGATGATCTAATCTAAATGGTGACTGACACAACATGCCTAAATCTGAGCATTCTTGGCTAATAACAGAAAGTGCACAATAAACATGTTTTTGGATCACAACACAACTGCACAGGTAAGTGTGTTAATATGTCCAGGGCTTACAAAAGAAGAAAAAGAAAAAAAAACCAAAACAAGGGAAATCAAGAGGAAGGGGGACTTTCAACTTATGGACTGTATAGGTAATAATACAATCACTTTCTGTATTTCTTTTCTTCACTGTATGTTTGGATGTACTTATTTCATATGATAATTCAGATTGGAAGGGACATCAGGAGGTCTCTAACATCCTGCTCAAATCACAGTCAGACAAGTCATCAGACCAGGTTGCTATAGACCTTATGACTTTTTTTGTCCCTCTAAGCTGGTTCCTTGGTCACTCAGGTGTATTCCATGCATTGAAACTACTATTAAACCTACCACTGTAAATAGTCAATCATCTAGACTAGTGTTACGTGTTCCCAAGGATGGTACTTGTACCTCTTCCTTTACAAGACTATTCAATGATTTATCACACTGTGGCAAGAAGCTTATCCTAGCAATCTGGATCAGTTTTGCCCTGCTTGTGTTCAGCCACATGCTCCAGTTATAATACACTGTCATATTCCTTTGGTCACGTCACTTCGTCTTCCAAAGTGTACATGACATCCCTTTTCATACCTCCAATAATGTTATGTGTAGAGACACTGTAAAATCCAATGCCCATAAGGATACAAGTTAAAAGAAAGCAGCCATCTGCTCATGTGTAATTGCACATAGTAAAAAAAATAACAGAAGCAAATTCCCCTAAAAATCACAGTTAATTATATGTGAGTCCAACCATTGCTTCAGCATTTTCCTCCATATAGCATAGTTACACAGAATGAACTCCATCCTCACCACCAGCTCTCATCCCTAGAAAATCAATGGCAACCAAGGTAGCTAAGCCATGGTATGTTCATAGATGGACTGAAAGATACAACAAAAAAGAAATTGTACCAGAACTTGCAGGCATATCAGCAGTCTTACCATTCCAAGCATTCATTATCTTTATACTATAACATAGTAATTTAATGTGAGGTTCTAATGACATAATGCTTCAAGAAATGTGTTTTGTTTACAGTGATAAGAAACACAGGACATATGTCTTCGCTTCCTAGCATAAAATATTTGGTGTGCAAGTTCCAAGTCTTGTTCCTATTTGCTGACATTGAAGAGCTATCATAATCATTACTATTATTAAAATAATTTTTAAATGAAGGGTAGAAGGAGGGAGAGAGTGAGAGAGACTGTCGTCTATTAAGCACCATTTGGTAACTACTAATATTCTTTGAGATACAAGGTGCAAACCACAGTCTGTGTATGAAACAAAGACCACATTTTAAAGTCATCATCCAGATGAGATTTCATTCATTTAGAATTGAGATTGAATATTAGTTTATATATGAACATTATATATACATATATATAATCTTGAGTGAAATTTTTCTGAAGCAGTAATTTGCAATATTTAGAAACTTTAAACAAATACAAAGTTTTCCATGAAGAGTTTATTTGCTATTCGCTTCTGATAGAGTTCTCTCTAATACCCAGGCTAGCAGATACAAGAATTCAACTTCATTGTTTTTTTAAATGCCCTCTTAACATTGATTCTTATTCACAGTCATGGGTTTCATGTCCTGATTGACTGGGAGCAGAGGAAGAAGTCTGAAGAGTATAATAACGCTCTGATGATACTCAGTTCAGCCGTGCAGTTGGCTGAACTCTTAAGTGCTGCATTTTCCTGTAGCTCCTCATAACTGATTTCCAATGGTGTCACTGGAAATAGCTATATTACCTGGTATTTTTCAGATGGTTTCAACTGCAAATTTTATAGACAGATAAGTTCCTTGGAGAGAGCTGTGAAAATAACAAATCTCTTAAACAAAAGGACAATAAATCATGACGCTGGTGATTCACTCCCTGTATAGAGGATGGAAAATGAAAAGCTAAGTCTTTCAATAAGAACTGACTGAGCCCTGAGTGAGACCAGTTACTGAGATAATTAGCTGATGAATGTGAGATGAAAGCTAAAGTCTTTTCATTTATACATTAATGAAACAGAAGATCAAAGACCTCGGCTATGCCTATAACCACAACTGCAACATTGGCTTGCTATGCAATAATGAACTCATTATTAGCTGCTTTCATAAATTACCTGTGGTAGACTATTTTATTTTTAAAACCGTACACAAAGCAGAAAAACAACTACAATGTTATTTTAGAATATTTTAATTGCTAAGCATGAACTTCTGTGTAATAAGCGCATTCATCCTTTCAGCTGATTTCTGCTACCAACTCTGTTCTTCTTTTGGAAATTTTGTGACAGATTGCAAACCTTTTCTTATTTTATGGAAGAAAGGGGAAGTAAGTGACCAAAAGACCTAAATGAACTTGAAGTGAGATGCATCACTTAAGAAAAATCTGCAAATCTACCTAAGAGGGAGGAGAACAGATCAACGTGCTAGGGTTTCATAAGAATGAGAAAAGTAAATATTCTAACACTCAACTTCATCCTGTCGTTTTGTGCCAGTATATTTCTGCTTTTATCATATTAAGGACAGATATACCTGGACCCATGATTGCAGAGTTTATGTTTAGCTTGGATGATTGATTATTTCAGACTCTGTGGCTGATCTTAGGAAATCTGGACTGTATTTCTCTCTCTACCATAAACTTTCTGCAAGACTATGGGCAGGTTATATGTTACCTATCTTTCAGGTCCAGACCTGTAAAACATTGTATCATTTTTTACAGATGCTTGAAGAATAAATGTATAAATGGTCAAAATCTATACTTAAGAAAAGCTTATAAATACACATCTGATTGAAACTTCCAGACAAAATCCCAGCAGTTCCTGAAGGAAGTTGTGAAGCAACAGTAAGATGTGATAGGGAAAAAGGCTTTTGTTACAAATGGACATGTGGGCATGTTAGTATATGCCCTCTTTTAAAGTGTGTAGGAAAGAAAGGTATTTTATCTGTTGGCAAAATTTCTGATGCAAAGAAGATATATTTATATTTATTTATGACACACTCAGAAGATCTCACATTGCTGGTGAGAAGTTTAAGCTTCGAGGTTTAAACCATCAGTTGCTACAGCAACACAAAGCAATTATTCACTGCTCTGGGACATAGGATAAACCTGACACATTGATTTCCCTTCTCCCCTAAATATTTTATTTAATGATTTACCTTCATAACGATGACTGGATGATTCACAGCCAAGGTGAAAATAAGGGTGAGTGAAATCTTCATATCAGACAGTTTATTTAGAAACTCTTTTTGCCTGGAAACCATCCACAAGCTAACCTTTTTCCATGTGCATAGTTATTTTGACTTGCTCTGCAAACTTCTGTCATTCACCGCAGTTCTCACTGAGTATTCACCAAAGCTTTTGTTTCCAGCATGACTATTCATAATGTCTCGTTCATCCTGTAACCTCAGTAACATGCTATGGTTGGTTTTCTCCCTAACTGGATGACTCGACAACCACAAAGATCTAAGATGGCTGCAGGAACATTTCCACTGAAAATGCTTGTGCGTGTCACAGCATGTTATTGCAAAGGTGTAACTATATGGATGTTTATGGCTTGTCCCTGTTTCACAAACACTATAATAAACAGAGTATCAAGCCAAATGCAAAGACCAGCAAGTGAAATCCAGGACTGTTATTAAAACATACATTCCCAAAGCTCTTTGAATCATTCTTCCAGGTTCCCTTGAGAAAGACAGAGAGAGAAACTCATCGCTTCACTAACATGAAGGACATATACAGTACAGTTCTGTTGGCTTTTAAGCCCTAGAAAGAAAAAGGGATGTGGCTGAAAGACCTTCAATAAGATTCATTTCCCCAGGAAATGCTCACAGCCTCTGAAAAGTGTCCATTAGCCATAGGAGCCATACGTCTCAGTGGGTGTCAAGTGGCACTGCCAGTGCTGCAGATTGCCTCAAATTCCTCACTCCACCCACAGAAATATTTCCTGAGGACTTTAGTGGTGGATGAAAACTTGGCCTAGACTTTGAGCTCTTTTTGGTAATTAAACAGAGTATTTACCATAGTGTCCATGGAGAAAAAAAAAAAGAAAAAGAAAAAGAAAAAAAAAAAAAAAAAAAAAGAGTGTAACACACAGCACCTAAATCTAAATACAGAGGGTAAAGTCAGAAGATGTGTCATCAACTTCAAGGGCACCAGATAGTGCTAGCCTGGCAAGTGATATCACAGCTCCACACCAGGACCAGTGCCCCTTTGAGCTCTACACCTGGAGGCTTTCTGGAAGATGCATTCTTGTTTTGTCACTTCAGCTCTGATAAGCTCTGAGTTGTGGCAGTTCCTCAGTAACCTTTGGGAGACAGAATTTTCCCCTTTCCCTGAGAGTCCTGCTTTACCTCACCTGAGCTTTTGTAGCCTGTTAATTTTGGACTTGAGGTAGAACTAAGACATTAGATCAACCTACCACTCCCTTTGTCAGTGCAAGACTACCTTCTTTGATTAAGTGAGTCTATGAATCAGCAAAAGCAGCTTCTCTCAGTAACTTTTCGCCCATTAACTATCACTAGTGCTATTGCTAAACATCAAGAGTCCAAATAGACTGCACTAGGCCCAGCAACTGAGCTACCCTTAGGCTGCCCCTGGCTGGCTGGTGTAGGAAGGATCTCTAGTCTCTTCCCAAATCTTAATATTACCTTCTCTTTTGCCTGCCCATGCCTGAGATTAGTAAAAATAAAGCTATTAATTCCTTTGGTCTCAATACAAAGTACAGTAACTTGCTGTCATTTTGCATACTAACATTTCTATCCACTTGGAATTAAGATGTCTAAGGAAGGGCAGCACAATCTCAAACTGTGTGCCTGACTTGAGATAAAACCACTTTTTGTTGGATTTAATTTTTTTTAGAGTTTGCATTTCTGCATTATGAGCAAGTATTTCTGCAGTCCTGTTGTCCCATGCTCATCAGAATTGTGACTGTTTCCAAATTATTTTTCACAATTCAGTGTAGTGTTGGATCATATGGCAAAGATCATTCCCAGAGGCAGACAAATCCATCATCTCTGAATGGGAAAGAATGCACCCATTTAGTTTTTTTCACTTGGGTAGGGGATCAGATGAGAGCTCAAATTCTTCCAATAATTTTCCTTCTTCTATAAATGTATCCTACCATTAAGGTAGCTGGAGAATGAAGATGATAAGCCCACTCTTATGATTTGGTTCTAAAATGAGGGCAAACCTCCAAGTGGGAAAAGGTCAGACTGAAATAGACTTTCCAACCCATACTAACTATAGCTCCATCTTGAGCTATAGGATTTGTTGTCAATAATCCTTGAAGTATTTGGCACAAACACTTGCAATGGCTCTACCACTATAATCACAACCATGGGAGTATATTTTTGCCCCTTTTTGCTCAAGAGTGGATCTGTCCATGAAGGTTATAGCATCGAGGCATTTGAAAAGGCAGGATGTACAGACTTTACAATAGATAACATGATCTGATGCATCATTAAAACATCAAGGAAAATTAAGTTCAGGACAGCTCTCAAAGTCTATGCAACCGGTCACCATTCCTGCATATGGAAGAAGCTATTTGCAAGACACAGTTGCTTATCATTGAGGAAAATATAATACTTTTTGCTGTTTAACTAAATTAAATAACCACTATGGCAAACAAATAAGACAAATATGTAATGAAAAAACATGTAATGTGAAAAAAAAATTTAATGGAAATCAAAATTATTCACCATTAATTTTTTTTTCCAATAAAAAAAGAAAGTACGATGGAATTTTAGTTCAGCTATCCAGCAAAAATCTAACTGTTTTTAAGAAGATGCTTGATCTTGATAGGTAAAAGGACCTATGTGAATTAACAGCCTCTGTCAGGAGGAGATAGGACTCAACCATTACAAGGCTTAGGTTCATTACAGTCATCTGGGCTCACAAAGTTATTCCTTAATCATTTTTTTTCCCTTTTAAAAATCTTCTGTTGTTACAGAGCCCCCAAAATGCATTATAAAGTTGCAAGCTAAAGACCAGGCATACCTATACAACACTGACTCACTCTGTGCAAGTGTCTGTCTTATTTCACAAAGAAGTGAGTGGGGAAGTGGTAATTCTCAGCCGCATAAAATACTTTAAGCACTTCCTATGAAAACTCCTAGCTCTGTAACTACAGCCTCTTACCTGTCTCTTTCCCAGCCCTGTAACACCATGAGAGCAAAGCACAAGAGTCCTATGGAAAAGCAATTCCTACTGCCCACCATCTATTTATGTCAGATTTTGGACCCTGCTCCCCCCCATCCCCTATCTCTTCCTGACACTGAGTTATTGAGCCATCTGGTAGGTGTATCTCCCCAACACCACCACTTACTATTGGAGTAGGGGGGGAGGTAGGGTGGGTACTGACAGCAGGCTAAATATTTGGATGGGGAGAAAGAAATTAAGGAAAAACCTTCCAGCAAAATGTATGCTTAGTTATTTTAGTTTTCTTAAAAATAGCAGAAGGGCTATGGAGAGCTGTGAGCAGGTAGAGGATGCTAATAACTGAAGGACAGGGCTCCAGCTGTCTCTGCACCCCCCGCTAAGCAGCTGGTGGCTTAGGTCCCAACATTCCCATGGTAGATGAATGCCTTTGCTATTCCAAGCAGTGCCACTGCATACATCTAAAATGGCAGGTAACCTGTCATGGGACACTGTGCTGATTTTTTATACTTTTTAGAGCTTTTAGTAGAGATAATGGAGCCTTTATGACATTCTCTGCTGGCTCTCTTCCTGGTACAAGATAAAAGTAGAAATTATAAAAGCTCTTTGGTGAGCTTCCCTGCATGAGCCAAAGTGCCTTAGCTCTGGCCAATGTAAGTTTAGAGCTTGCCCTAAGCAGGGAGTAGACAGCATGGTGTAAAGACAAGTGCAGCAAGTGCTCTGGAAATCGCAGGATGTAGTCACTGTAAAATCAGATTTGTTTCCTGCTTGACTCAGCCTTTGTTTTTAATTGTCATGTTGTCAGCTTGTTTACAGTGATACAGACTTGGTCTGGAAAAAACAATACATGATTTCCAAAGAGCTAATACATTCCTTTGCAGGTTGTAATCCCATATTTGATTAATAAAACATGACTCCTAACAGTCATGTTGTTGTGTGAAATTGTACAGATGATACCTCTTTTCTTGGTTTGCTTGTCTCAGACAAGCATGTAAAGGTGAATATGTATGGTGGTAACAAAGCATTGGGAGGTATTGACACAATGTGATAGGACTCAGTTGCATTATCACAGTTTCTCAATGAAGCATAAGGTTTTGAAGAACCAAACATCCTGAAAAATAGTCATGCACAACCGCAGGTCAGACCTGTAAAAGTGGGGCTGGCCAAAGGAGGTCATCCAGTGCAATGCATTCAGGTGCACGGTGTGGGTAGAGACAGATAAAGAGATGCTGAAGGGCTAATACGCCTAAGTATTAAGTGTTTGGGATTTAACCACGTCAGGACAAGGGAAAGAGCACCATCTGGTGGAGAATAAGCCAAAACTAAAATAAGTAATTCTGATCTTTTTTTTTCTTGAAACAAAAGAGGGAGTTACTATTGCCTCTAACTCACTTTGAACAACACTGGGAACCCCTGATTTACTGTTCACAGAAGATCAGATAAGTCTCACTTGATGTATGTAATCTGTGCAACTCATCACCTAAGATAAAAATGGGTTTGTGAGTCTGAGGAAACTTGGAGTTTGAGGATGGTTTTGATTTAAATTCCTGAGCAAAATCCAGTTATGATATGCCATTAAAAAAAATAAAAATAAAAATAAAAAAAATCAGGGTTTTACTTCGATTCTAAAAATCCAGATTATCTAGATTGAAGTTGTTACATTTCTATACCAGCCCATACACATGCAGTATTTCTTCTGAGGAAATGCATCTTTGAGATAGTCTTCACACATTTTTAAGCATTCTTTCTCTCTCCAGTCAGTGGAATCTCCATCTTCGTTTGTTAAAGCACTCAATTTCTTGAAAAGGGGGAAGTCAGGAGTATCACTGTAAGAAGTGAGACCAAGGAATCCTTGTTGCCTGTGGATTTGAGTCTGATTGGGATAGGGTGAACCCTCAGTAAGTTTGCAGATGACACTAAGCTGGGTGGAAGTGTTGATCTATTTAAGGGTTCAGAGCCTCTGCAGAGGGATCTAGACAGACTAGATCGATGGGACAAGACCAATTGCATGAGTTTCAATAAGGCCAAATACCAGGTTCTGCACTTTGGCCTCAACAACCCCCAACAATACTACAAGCTTGGGGAGGAGTGGCTGGAAAGCTGCTCAGCAGAGAGGGACCTGGCGGTGTTGACTGACAGTCGAGTGAACATGAGCCAGCAGTGTGCCCAGGTGGCCAAGAAGGCCAATGGCATCCTGGCCTGTATCAGGAATAGTGTGGCTAGTAGTACCAGTACTCTTGTACTTGGTGCTAGTAAGGCCGCATCTCGAGTACTGTCTTCAGTTTTTGGCTTCTCATCACAAGAAGGACATTAAGGCACTACAGCGTGTCCAAAGAAGGACAACAAAGCTGGTGAAGTGTCTAGAGAGAAAGTATTCTGAGGAGTGGCTGGGAGAACTAGGGTTGTTTAGCCTAGAGAAACCTTATCTCTCTTTCTACAAATACCTGAGAGGAGGTTGTAGAGAGGTGGGGATTGGTCTGTTCAACCAAGTAACAAAGGATAGGACAAGAGGAAATGGCCACAAGTTGTGCCAAGTGAAGTTTATATTGCTTATTAGGAAGAATTTCTTTACTGAAAGGTTTATCTAGTAGGTGTTGCAGCACTTCCTAGATCTTGTCTTTTACTGAGGAACCTGAAAGGTCTCCTCTTTTTCCTCACCTGACCATTTCCATTGAACCTGTGGTGTCCTTGGGACTGCTACTCATGTTTCAAATACAGATAAAACTGGCCAATAGCTCCAAAGATACCAGGAGGCAGACAGGAAAGATGCACATCAATTTACACATGCACAATCCTTAGGAAGCAAGACTGCAGAGACAGGAAGCCAAATGTGAGCCATTAGCTCATTTGATTTTTTTGCAATGAATGGATCTCAGTCTAGTGATTGCAGAGTATTGCTGCAACAACATAGTAACAGAAAGATGCCAAGCATCTGAGCCTGTTTGGTACAAAAGTAATTCATTAAAGTTCAGAAGCATTAAGTGCAGCATCCAGCAGAAGAAAGATAATGAGTTACAATTTAGTAACCTGGAAAAAATAAAACATCTAGCAGTACTTTCAGAGCTTAATATTGAGTTAGCAAACACCAGTTAATGTTTCTATGGTATGGAAGATCCAAGGAACACCTGAAAAAAATGTACTAAATCAGCAGCTTTGAGAATTCATTCATCGGCAGGCGGGTGTTTAGCTCTCTCCAGGAAAGCAGGGCTGCATCATATGTAACGGTTACTAGGGAAGACAAACGCCATCACTCTAAATGTCACCCCCTTCCCTCCTCTTCCTCCAGCTTTATATTGTTAAGCATGACGTCATATGGGACAGAATATCTCTTTGGTCTGTTGGGGTCAGCTACCCTAGCTGTGTCCTTTCCCAACTCCTGTGCTTCCCCCAGCCCCAGCCTACACACTGCTCAGGTGTTATGAGAGGCAGAAAAATCCTTGTCTCTGTGTAAGTGCTGCTCAGCAGTAATTAAAACATCTCTATATCAACACTATTTTCAGCACAAGTCCAAAACATAGCCCCATAATAGCTACTATGAAGAAAATTAACTCTATCCTTGCCAAAACCAGTGCTATGCTGTTTCAGGAATAATCAGATGTTACATAGAAAATATACAGTCAAATACAGAGTTTGTGATGCTTGATTTTGATAAAACAACTGCTGCTGCTACTCTCTATTGAATTTGCTGATAAAAGTTAACAATATCCCAAACTAGGTATGCAATATCAAATCTGTTTGTAGTTATAGTCCCCAAAATGACATTGACAAATAAATACATAGTTGTCCAGGCTATTTATTTGCACTGTCTCACCTTTGCTGTTTACCATGCTGGGAATTAGCAATTTCACAAAGGAACAAGCAACTCCATGTGTATGTGTGTGTTTTCACAGTTCTGACAAAAGACATCTGCATTTGTCCTGGGTTTGGCTAGAATAGGCTTAATTTTCACCAGAAGTTGGGATGGGGTTACAGCCAGGATAGAAAACCCAATACCGTACTAACATCATGCCCTTCTCCTTATCTCAAGATAAGGGGCCAGTGGCCGAGCCGGGCCAGAACACTATCCTGGGCCTTGAAAAACAAGTCTTATGGCAACATGGCACCCCAGAAAGAATTGAGTCAGACAACTGGACACATTTCTGAAACAACCTCTTAGAAGCCTGGGCCAAATGGAGCAAGTGTATCACATTCTCTATCATGCACCAGCATCTGGGAAAATCAAGCAATGCAATGGACTGTTAAAAACCACATGGAAAGCAGTGGTGTGTGGGATCTTCAAACATTGGAACATGCATTTAGCAAAGGTTACCTAGTTAGTTAGCACAAGAGGACCTGCCAATCAAGCTGGTCCTGCCCAATCAAACCTCCCACGTACTGTAGGGACTGGCGTCTGGAAGATCTCGGGCTGGCACAGAAAGATAGGAGGGGCATAGAAGCTGGGTGGCTAGCTTGCTTATCGCGAGAACGCACAAGAGATAAGACAGGTATATAAAGTGATTGCGCACTTGAATAAACGCCATTTGCTGCATCCCCATATTGGCATCTGTGCTCGATGGCCCTGGGGCGTGGGTGACTCCAGGCCTGCCCAGCTACCGTACAGGGCTTGCCGAAAGTGGAACGGCAACACAACCCACGGGGGTTTTTGTATTTTCCTACCTCTTCCACTTCCTCCCGGGGTGGGGGGGCAGTGGGTGAGCGGCCATGTGTATTCAGCTGCCAGCTGTGTCTAAACCATGACAGTCCCTTTTTGGTGCCCAATGTGGGGCATGAAGGGTCGAGGTAAGGACAACATCTCACCAGAACATGTTAAAACAATTTCTGTAGGACACAATTTTCTGTTTTTATATATAGAGAGTTTGAATAGTGTGTGGTTACAATGCTAGACAATTGGTTTGTCTGGTGGCCCTGTATTAATCCTTATGCCCTCTATGTGTTCCCAGTGATGGTGTTTATAACCTGCGGGAAATGGATCAAGAGTCTTTAGCTACTTTACTGGATACTGACAACTTATGATATGATTGTGGCGCTGCTTGTGAGGGTGAACTGGTACCTGTATGCGGCCTGGGCAATTGTTAGTGGTCTCACCCCATCTATGGGTGAGGTAGGGGAGGGGACTTTCTCAGCTTTTGAGAATTTTGGCTATCCTTGGAACGTCCAGGCCAGCATGCTCTCACTGCTGTGTCTTCTGAAGGTTTGCCAAGTCCTGTTTAGGGTTATACAATTCTTATCCAATAGTGTCACCCAGAGATCTGCCCCAAGGCTGGATAGTTATGAGTGGCAAGGTGTGTGGGAGAGCATGGGCAAGTGCCTAGGGCAGCGGTCACGCCCAATGCTTTGGAATTTCACTCCTGACCAAGTGCAGAGTCCTGATAAATTAGTAAAGCAGTTGGAAAAGGTGTGTTGTCTACCTGGCAAATACCAGGAGACACAAATCACTGCAATGTGTTGGGGACTTGCCTATGCCTACTATGTTCTCCTCAACACTATTCAGTGCCCTCAAGGGGAAGAAAAGGTCTCTGAACTTAAAAACAGACCAACTGGTACTGCAGCTGAGCCAGAGAACCAGCCTATACAGAAAATGAAATACACAAAAAAATCAGTTTGCATAGTGAGGGATGAAGATGAACCAGTGCTATCATGAGAACAGGAAGAAGAGCCAGAGGTGATCACCCGATCCCTGCCCCTGAGTGAGCTGCAAGATACGCGTAAGGATTTCAGGCGTCTTCCAGGCGAGCAGATTATCACATGGCTACTCCAATGCTGGGATGGTGGGGCTGGTGTTTTGGAATTAGAAGGGAAAGAGGCCAAGCAGCTGGGATCCTTGTTTAGGGAAGCAGGCATTGACAAGGGAATTGAAAAGCAGGCTCAAGCCCTCAGCCTTTGGAGTCGACTCCTGTCAAGCGTAAAGGAAAGGTACCCCTTCAAGGATGATGTCACATGTCAGCTAAGCAAGTGGACCAACATGGAGAGTGGTATTCAGTGCCTGAGGGAATTAGCTGTGCTGGAGATGATCTATAACGATCTGAATGACAAGCAGTCACCCATGGATCCAGATAAAGTCCAACGCACACCACCCATGTGGCGGACGTTCCTGCAAAGTGCACCACCATCATATGCCAATTCATTCGCAGTAGTGTCCTGGAAACATAGACAGGGACAAGCAGTGGATGAACTGGCTGGCCACCTCCGGCAATCCTCTCTATATGCCTGCATTTTCTCTGTGAAGGAACTGTCTCGAGAGGTCCAGCAAATAAAAGAAGATGTGTCCTACTCTGCACCTGTATGAGCCCATGTCTTCGCTATTAGGACTAGACAGTCCGCTGCCCAGGAGAAAGAATGTGGAAGGTACACACCACGGGGTACCCGGTGGTTCTACCTATGTGACCATGGAGAAAACATGAGGAAGTGGGATGGAAAACCCACTTCAACCCTAGCTGCACGAGTACATTAGTTGCAAGGGAAAACAATCATGAAAGGGGAGTCTTCCATGAAAAACATCAGTCCGGCTTCCACTTGGAAATCCCCCAGACATAATAGAAGCCCTGATCTTACGTCTGACCCTCTTGAGGGGACCTCTAAGTTGTTATCACAAGAAGTGAGTGACTCTGCTCAGGATCAGAGGGGCCCTTCCTCCAGCCAGGAGGAGGAAAGGGATAATCAGATTTACTGGACTGTGTGGATCCAATGGCCTGGCACGTCAGACCCACAAGAATAGAAGGCTTTGACAGATACTGGCGCACAGTGCACCCTGATGCGATCAAGCTATAGTGGGGTGGAACCCATCTGTATCTCCGGGGCGACAGGGGGATCACAACAGCAGACCCAACTGGAAGCTGAAGTGAGTCTAACTGGGAAGAACTGGCATGAACACCCCATTGTGGCTGGCCCAGATGTCCTGTGCATTGTGGGCATAGACTGTTGTCACGGTCCGGGCACAAGCGTCCGTGCCACCTCCCAAAAGGGAAGAGGATGTAGGGCAAGGCGAGATACTACCCCAACAAGCTCGTAGGCAACCACGGAGATCGATGAATAATAAAATAGTGGGTCGGTTTACCACATCTGTCTCAGGAGAGGGTACTTCAAGGACCCAAAAGGGTACCAGAGGGCCTTTGGTATAGCTGCCCTGGAGGAAACTGAAAAATTGCCCACATTGCCCAGTCTCTCAGAGGACCCTTCGGTGCTGGGGTTGCTGAAGGTTGGAGAGCAGCAGGTGCCAATTGCTACAACAATGGTGGGCCCAAGGCAATATCGCACCAACTAAGATTTCGTGATCCACATTCCAGCAGTTGATCCATCAACTAGAAACCCAGAAGGTGATCAGAAAAACTCATTCAAATTTCAAAAGCCACATATGTCCAGTGCAAAAGTCTAACTGTGAATGCAAACTAACAGTGGACTACCGTGGCCTGAATGAAGTGATGCCAGCGATGAGTGCTGCAGTGCCAGACATGCAAGAGCTCCAATACGAACTGGAGTCAAAAGGAGCCAAGTGGTACACCACGATCGATTTTGCTAACACATTTTTCTCTATTCCTGTAGCACCATAGTGCAGGCCACAGTTTGCATTCACTTGGAGGGGCATCCAGTACACCTGGAATCGATTGCCCCAGGGGTGGAAACAC
>JAVSBS010011039.1:8921-29717 GCA_033124195.1 Coracias cyanogaster
GTACCAGTCATTATTGTTTCCTAGTAATGTGTGGGAAAAAATTCTTTACTTAAAAAGGAACAAAAGGAAAGAAAACCTAACCCCCAACAATAGCAAAGGAACCGCCATAGGATTTGAGGTATGTGTGTCTGAATTGGTTTGACATTGTCATCAGACATCAGTGAAATGTTTTGCCTGGGACAGCAGCAGATGGTGATTGTCTGTGAAGTGTTTTGCACAGATGGGGTGAGTAACCCACCACGTCTGTTCCCAGGAGCAAGGGAGATGCCAGTGTCTCCTGTTTGAGGTTACTGCTACTGAGCATCAGTTCAGGCATCACTGTTTGATTTCCTGGTGAAGCCCAGCCCTGGCAGCGGGTATGTTGTGAGCAGGAGCCTCATCCCCCTTTGTTCAAATACTCCATTGGAAATGTGGCTGAACAAACCAAGAGAAGTAATTTAGTGAACTGGAAGGGCAAGTGGATCAATGATTTATTTCTTCTGTTTTTATTGGCATTTGCTGGTTTTCCATCTGGGCTTGGGTTTGTCATGATCTAGACCCAGTTGGGAGCTGAGCACCATATGGCTGCTCACTCACCACTCTCCCCTCTCCCCACTGAAATGGGAAGGAGAAGAGGGAGAAAAATTCAAAACCCTGTGGGTTAAGATAAGGAGAATTTAATACAACAATGCAAAAGGAAAAGTGAACAACAGTAATAACAGTAATGAAACAATATATAAAGCTGGTTCCCTTGTCTATCCTGGCTGTGAATCCCTCCACATATCTGGTGAAAATTAACCCTATCCTAGCTGAACCCAAGGCAGCAGTGTTCAGTGCACTCACAAGGTTTGAGTAAAGGTCAGCAGCCTGTTCAGGCACATGGAGTAGTTACATTAATCTGTGCAGTTGTGCTTGTTGCAGGCAGGGCTCAAAGTTCAGCCTCCTTTTATTTTTGACTTTAAGACAACACAAGGTTTGTATTGTTCTTTCATTAGAACAGTTAGATAATCCTTCCCTGGAGGTGCACTGTTGCTGTGGTAGCACATGAAATGCACTGCAATTAGTCTGCTGACATATGGGGAATATATGGAATTTTTGTGGTTTTGAATACTTCAAAAAGCTCATGTTTTTCAATTTGTCTCTGAAGAGCTTTGCTTCCTGAAACTTGTGGCTTTTCTTTCAAAATGCAAGTCAGGAGACTACTGGTTCTGGGGCTATACTTCTCACTGTCTGATAATTATTATTAGACAAATGTGCAGGCACTTTGTGAGACACTTCTGTTAAGAAACTAAACAGATTTGGTTTAGTTTTCCCTTTTCTGAGAGGGTTAGGGGAGTCAGTCTACATTACCTCTAATGTACATTACTACTAATGCATAGTTACAGCAGCTGCTAACATTCAGATGAATGTCTCTTAAAGTTGTAACCAATGTTTATTTTGTATGATAATAAATATGAGGTTAAGATATGGATTTAAACACCTATTAGCATGGACAGTAGTGTTCTTGGTTTTGCAGTGGAGACTGCTTTTGTGGCAGCCATAGGTTTGTTTGGCACACAGCTCTTACTCCCTGCTTTTTCATATGTATGTACAAGTGCCAGGAGGATGGTAGTGAGGTCCAAAGGCCACCTGCATCAACAGAGCCCTTGCCATGGACCACAGCAGACTTTGAGTCCAGTTGAGACACCAGGAAAAGTGGTTCCAAGCATTCCCAAGCTCATGTACCTGCAGCAAAATGTGACCCCTCCTGTGTTCAGCTCTGAGAATCCCACAGATAGAAAGACAGAGCAAAGCCACATGAAGGCCTCTGTTTTCTTTAGTGATGTTGTTGTCACTGGAGAAATAAAATATCTTCTTGCATAAGAATGTTGTGAAGAAAGAATGGAAATTGCTTCCTTTCTTAGTGGAAATAACCATCAAAGCCTCCATCTTTCCAGGAATATCTCAGTTTCATGGGCTTTCACAGAAGCAAATAAGATATTAAACACAAAACCATTATTGTTTTTCATTTCTATCTAAATTCTGTGAATGTCAATTTGGACTTTTTAGCCAACTTTTTCTCTGGAGCAAGCTGGCAAATATTTTACAAATCCGTATTTGTAGACATTTCAGGTTTGTTTTATTAACTGAGAATCTGTGAAGAGCATCTGTTACTCTGTGTCCACAATTTCATCTCAGCCCCATTCTGCTGGCTGAAGAACAACTTCAAAGCTGACAAGAAGCAGTTAGGACAACAACTGCAACTGGAGGATCTCTGTCTTGCTCCTGCTACTCTGTCAAACAGAAGCTAAAGTAGGGGAGGAGAGAAAAAAAAGACATTTATCTTCTCCCTTGTAAACTACTGTGGTGAAAAGAGATGTCTTGCTCAAGCTGCTGGCAGAAGGGTGCACAGAGCTTCCAGTATTGAGTCCAGTAGGGACCTGGTTCATGGGTTGCTGGTTGGTGGTGGCTAGTTGTCTCTTCTTACTGGGGCAAAACCCGTTGCCCTAGGTACTGCTCAAACATCAAGCAAGAGAACCAGGTTTGCTCTGAAGAACAAAGTGTGATATGCAATAAGCTTGCAAACCTTTTATCTTGTAAGTTTTTGGAACAATGCCATCTCTCTGGGAATTAACTGCCATCTTAGTTAGAAAGGGCTACTTGACACAATGCCTCCAAGGCTAGAGATCTCAGCTCACTAAATCAGCCTGAAATTTGTTGATGAAGAGTGTGGCAGGTCGGATGCAAGGCAAAAGCTCACAAAATGCTCTGCACTGGAGCTCAGTGAGCTGAACAGCAGTAAGGCTGGACAGCAGTAGGCTTCAGAGCCTCTTTCTTGATTGACACTCACCATCCTTGCACTAGTGTAGTGAGTTTGCCTTTCTCTGACCAACTGACCTTGGTTCTTAGATTATGAACAGTTACAACTGCAGTGTTAGTAGTGTGGGTTGCTTGAGTCAAGTGGAATTGAAGGCCTTCTCTGTGCTTGTTCAAAGAGCTGAACTCAACTAAGGCAGGCATTCGTGTTTATCCATGTTCAGGCACCATGGGAACGCTTAGTGGTAAGCACAGCATGTACTGATCAGGATAACCCTATTGAAATCAGGGCCAGGGTGTGAGCTGTGTCTGCAAGCAGGTATTTGTGCATTTGGGATAGTGGCAGTAGCAATTTTGCAGTAATTTCCCATGAAGGAAGCCCCGCTGGGGTGTCTGAAAACTTCCACACTTCACCTCTCACTATGGGGTTGGAGTAGGGTTAGTCCCTCTTGCAAGCCATGTAACAGGCTTAGTCTCCTTTAGGGCTGGATTGTGGGGTAAATAAATCAGTGATAAATCTCATATTAAAGAATGAGTTACAAAGGGAGAAGTGTGAGGTGGAAGAATGCATTTGAGATGAGGGACAGTACTGGCCATTCAGCAGTGCTGTAGGCTAAGTGGTAGCTGAATGTGTGTTGGCAGATCCTCTGACACCATCTTTCTTCCTGCTGCTATTAATCATGGGATTTTCCTGGACTGGAGGAAAGAGCAAACAAATACCTACCTGGTGCTCTCTTTCTTCTGTGCTTTCTCATTTTGAAATACCACTTTGTTATGAGAGAGATGAGGGACACTTTTCCATTACAGCAGCTACCTTCTCATTCCCTGTAATCAATTCTGAAGTGTCCCATGCTCATGAAGAGTTTTAGGCTGCCATCAGTGCTCTTGATTTGTATATTCATCGTATCTCAGAAGGAGGTTATTCTTCCCAAATGTACTTTATGTGTGTGACCATAAAGATGTCCCAAAATTTCTTTTCATTTCCCTTGGCTAAAGCAGTGACACTAAACTCCATGATGACTGCTTCATGAATGAACCTTTATTCATTTTGGAGTTTCTTTTCAAGTGATATGTATTATAGAGGGCTCCAAAGCATAAAATTATCCATGCAAATATAATCCCAGTGTAATGAAAGAAGACTGAATCCTGGAATTGGGCTAAGGAATCACATGCTATAATCACAGAAGGCAGCTATAATCATTACTTTTCAGAAGAAATTCCTTCACTAGATTACTGGCAAATGATAATTTTATGGTAATGACAAATTGCAGATGTATTCTCCAGAATCCTGGAAAACATTTAGCAGAAATCGGGAAAATGCCCTGATTAATCTCTTCAGCATGTTACTTTTTTTTGTTTAGAAATTCAGAGTCCCACAAGATTGGTTCTAGGACCTGTGCTGTTCACAGAAAGCCCGAAAATGCAATCCAGACACAGCAGTGGCCTCAGCGTCGGGTATTTCTGGGATGAAGGAGTTAAGGAAGTGCATGGCCAGCCCCCCATCCGTGTCTGCAGAGTGAGTGCTCACAGACAGCTGGGTGGCCAGAGGGGAGAACAAACCACATTCTGCTGCTCTCTAACTGCTGGGATGTGAAGTGTTTTTCCTTTCCTTAAAGGAACAGACAGTAATTTGAAAATATATGGAAAAATATAATTAAGGCATAAAATGGTATGAGAAAATAAATAGGATAGCATTCTTCAGTTCCAAAAGATATTTCAGAGAGTATGGGATGATAAAGGTTTATAAAATCACTAAGAAGGTGGGAAAGGTGACCAGAGAGTGGTCACTGTTTCTCACAGTACAGGAACTGAGTGGAGTCAAAAGAAATTATCAAGCAGCAAATTTAAAATGAGCAAGAAATACTTTGGTCACATGACAAACAGATAGGTTGTGGAACTGAATGCCACTGAGTATTGTGGAGTTATAAATGAGATCACGAATTCATGGAAGGTAGGTCTTTCAAAGGTTATTTTAAAAACAAGATGTGGATGTAACTTCTTGCTGTTGAATTTTCTAAGCTCTAATGCTGATAGCTGCCTTATTTTGTACCATGGCCCTAAACTTGCAGTACCTGCCAAAGACACCAAATAGGGCTAGATGAGCCCATGATGGTCTGAGTAGATCTGGCCCACCCAGTCTTTTCCATGTTCTCACACACACGTAGGTTGAGGTATTCCAAAATATATTGTTGCTTTTGGCTGTGTCTAGACACATTTCTTTTTGTCCTGGTGTGGGACTGAACTCCACAGATCAAGGGACAAAATTTGGGTCTCCAGAGTGCATGAAAAATATTTGAGTGAGATCCAGTACTCTGACATGAGTCCTGTATTCCCTCTTCTTTCTGTCCCCACAGTAAATTACTGATGACTATCACAAAGTGGAATAGAGCAGGTGTACAGGTTCACTAGAGGAAAACAGTGTTGGAGGACATTAAGTAAATGCATCTGAATTAGAGCTATTCAAAATGCTTTCATTCTTTCACTCCTTCACTCTGTGAGGGACAAGCCAGTGGCTAGCCATGGGTATGGGCTATTATATGTGCAGTCCTGGACAGTTGTGCTCCAGGCTTGACATGCTGTCTACTCTGCCCGTGCGCCAAATAGACACAGAAATGTCTTCCGAGACCCTCCCTGCAGGACTCCTGCTTCTGCTTTAGAAAGGCCTGATGTCCTGAAATCTTGGTCAACCAATCTGTGCTGGGTGATGCTGAAGACAAAAAGGGATCCAAAATGTTCTTAATCTTACTTGTTTCCCTTTAAGTCCTGTAAAAAGTGCTATGCCACAAGGATACAAGGGAAACTGCTTTGACAAGTGCGGTGATTCTCAAAGTTTGTTAGTCTGCTTAGTGCTTAGGAGTAGCTGGAAGCTGTTCTTTAATTAGTATTAACATTCTTATTATTATTCTAATTATAATTGAGTCATTTAAAGTTTCCTTCATTTCAGCCAGAAGATTTGTAGCTGGGGTTCTGATTTCAGACCGTATATCAATCTAATTACCATTTTAGTTTACACCTTTTCTACTGTCATGTTGGCTGTTCCAGCTTTTAGCCCTGTATTCAAGATAGAGGGATAGGAATCAGGCAGATGCCTGCTGCAGCCTTTTCATTTGACTATGTAATTGCCTTCTTTAAGAATTCAAGCAAGACTGTCTCTGTGGTGCTTCTCCATTTCACACTGCTTGTGGATGAAATGCCTGGCAGGAAGAGCTTGCAGAGACCACTGTCTGCTTGCAGTGAGATAGTTGATAAGGACCAAGAAAGCCAAGAGCCTTTCTTCCATGTGTCCATGATGCCATGGCAGAAGTGGCCATTTTTCTATCAGGATTACTAAAATGTCTTTAAGAAACTTGCTTCTAAATCTTCATGACTGTAATTCTTTTGCATTTTGATAACTTTCCCTTTAAAATGTTCTACTATCTACCCTATGTCAGTGACTTCAACCCCCACCCCCAAACTGGCAGGCATGAAGTGGCCAGCTGGAACAGAGCAGGGCCTTTTTGGCTGCCTTTTCGGCTGCCTTTTCTACAACCATGCACAAATAATAATTAACGCTAGAAAAAGAACTTGATAAAGGATTTACACTGTCATTTACTGTGTCAGCTGTGGAGCACAGCAAAGCTGCAATAGTTTCTGACAGAGGGTATTCATGTCCTAGAGCTGCACTACCAGGAGTGTTGTCACATGAGGTTTTACCTTCCATCTGGGAGTAGTAACTTCTCTTTCAAACAGCTTTAGGCAGCAGGCTGGATGCATGCAGGACCTGTATCTTCTCTGATGCCTTTTTGGAGCCCCATCCATCCAGGTAACAGTATCTTTTTTGGTCTCCTTCTTCTAGGGATATCTATGCCCATTCCAGTCATTGGTTTGCAGGATGATTCCAGGGTGTTCGTAAATGGGATCTGTGTCCTCAATGATGAGAACTTTGTCCTCATTGGATCCTTCATGGCGTTCTTCATCCCTCTCATCATCATGGTGATCACATATTGCCTGACCGTCCAGGTGCTGCAGAGACAGGCAACGGTGTTCATGTGTGGAGAGGTCTCCAAGCAGAGGAGGAGCAGCATAAATTGCCTCAAGAAGGAAAACAACACAGAGAACATTTCAATGCTTCACAATCACGAGGGGGCATCTCACTTGAACTCTCCTGTAAATAAGGAGACAGTACTTTTTCGGAAAGGAACTATGCAGTCCATCAACAATGAGCGAAGAGCATCCAAGGTCCTGGGCATCGTCTTCTTTTTGTTCCTTATAATGTGGTGCCCATTTTTCATCACTAATGTCATGTCTGTCCTTTGCAAGGAAGCCTGTGATAAAGACCTCTTGAGTGAACTCCTTGATGTGTTTGTTTGGGTGGGGTATGTTTGCTCTGGGATTAATCCCCTTGTATACACACTCTTCAATAAAACGTACCGCAGGGCTTTCTCCAATTACATCCGTTGCCAATACAAGACCAGTAAAAAATCAACACTGAGGCAGAATCAGTGTCTGAATGTTGCTTCAACAGCTTTATATGGGAAAGATCTGACTTTAACTAGTTATCGAAATGGCAATGAACTCAATAGCATGGAACTAGATGAAGCTGAGGAGGGCCTTGAAATGCAACCAGGGACTTCAGAACTCTCTATAAACAGCTGTAATGTTGTAAGCGAAAGAGTGAGCTGTGTGTAAAAGTGGCTCATACAGCCTTTTGCTACAGTGTATCTGTAGACAAAATATATTGTGTAAAAATGTAAGTGTTGGTCAAAGGACAATGTAAATATTGCATTCTGAACAAAGCTTTTCTTTTTTTAAGAAAAAAGAGTTGTCTTTCCAATCCAGTACTTAAAAACATATATGCTCATATACTGCAGTGAAGTTTAAGGTTCTATATTTACTGTTAATACTAGATCAGAACTATTAGTTACTTTGCCTATGTCATGGACAAAACGTTTGAATTCTTCTTCCAGTGCATGAACAAAATGCTGAATATTTATCTCAGGCGGAATTTGCTGGAGTCTAGAATGGCACGTTAATAGTTATATATCAAATACATGCTATTAGACTTGGTCACTATAACTTTCTTTTTCAAGTTGACAGTAAATATATACTTTAAATCCTCACCCCTATTTGTGCTGTGTAAAGACTGTACAGAAACCTGGCAGGGAGACATCACGAAAGCGTAGCAGCTATGCAGACACCTGGCCACACATATCCTGTGTGTTACGGGTAGTGGAGGGCCTCAGATTTATAAAAAGCCTTCCATTGGTCTTATAGATAATCATCAGCTCTGGGATGGAGCAAGCTGTGCTCAGTGTGGATGGCATTGCCATCACAGATGCTTGGATGATCAGGGTCTTTGGTTGACCTGAAGAAGAGTACTCTGGCTTTGTAAGAGCTCTTGTCTTCTTGGTCATCACATTTATTCATTCCTTAGCTTGTTTAGCATTTGCTTTTATTTTTCAACATCCTAGGACTTGCAGTGCCTGTGATAAAACACTGCTTTGAGTGTACAGCAGAAGCTGCTGTGCATGTGGTGCTGGTCAGGGTCAGGCTGTGGGGTGCAGAATAACTCTTCCTGGGGGATACTGAGAGAGAGGCATAAACGAGGGTCCCTGCTCATCTCTTTTATCTCAGCAGAGGGTGGGCAGAGCTGGACAGAGCATATGACTAGAATAATTTGCTGGTTACATGGTTCAAAACCAAATGATGACCAGGGACAGAAAGGAAGCAGACCTGGAGATAGTCTACAGAAGATTAATCTGGATTAACTTTTAAATTTGATTTATTCCATTTCATTGCCAAAGTAAATTACAGTGTATGCTTTCAATTCATACCATGTATAATTTGAATTAATTTTCCTCTGTGTTTCTGTGTAGACAAACCCTCCAAGGCATCATGTCTTTCTGGCACTGAGCCTCTGTAGTGATGCCTCGCGTGCAATTTTCCTTGTTTAGAGTATTACCTGATGTCAGATATCACCCGTGAGTGTTTTACATCTTCATTAATGAATACACAAATGCTGCAGTGCCCATCTCATATGGATGCATTTACCATCACTGACAGCCTCAGGCTATGAAAATCCTCAGAACAGAAAAGCTTACACTAGGCGTGGATAAATTGCATTTTACTAATATGAACTGCTTGTACTCTAAGCTTGCTGTGTTCCTCCCACCACATTACCTTGTAGAAGAAATGAAAAATTCTGCTAGGACTTTAGCATTATGTTGTGCTGTTGCATTGCTGTGTACAGCAACAACCTCTGAGGTCACTACTGAAACACAACATATGGGTTGCATCTGCTGCTGTGTTGCTCTCAGCTTGATGCATTGAAGCTGATGGTCCTGTCTTCTCCCTCTTACCCTTCTGGGAAAAATCCATATTACTTTCATGCAGGCAGGTGAGGTTTCCCAGTGCAGAGCATAGCTTACTGCTTGCAGAAGGCAGTAGAGATGCACCATGTGCCATTCTGCTGATACCACCATGGCCTTGAATGCTCGGGAATCTACTTGTCTCCCCAAATAGGTCTGGTAACCAATAGGAAAAGGACTGGCCAGAGACACAAACATGTGCCTTCAGTGACTGCCCTTTGCTCTGAGTCAGATTTGATTTTCTCAAACAGAACAGAAAAATCAGAAAGCTCACATTGCTTTTTAAGATCTTTTTTTGCCCTGGGTGATTTCATAGCACATCTTTTCCAACTGTGTGTATATATATGTGTGACTGTGTACATATATATATATACACACACATATGTATAGTTTAAAAACCACAGACTTTGAAAGGCATTAAGCAATAAGTTGAATTACAGTAGCTTCTTGCATGTGTGAATAGCTTATTTTCCACAGCATCCTCAAACTTGTGAGGACAAACAAGTCCCCACACAGGCATTGTCTTTGCGTAGGAGCCTTCATGTCTTACCCTTGCAGGATCTGTTGATGGGCAAAAAGGGAACCTATCATATTTGGATGTAAATAATGGGAATTGAACAGAGAATTTACAGAACTTTTATAAATACTTTTTAAAAATTCAGCACCACAAATGTAAATATGTCAACCGTGGCTACTCAGCTGGACCTGTTCTGATGTACGTCACTTGTTTAGATAAACAGGCAGGGGACTGCCTTACATCACTTGTGTTCTCTCCCGGCCAGCAGATGATAACATTTTTGTGAATGGTTAAATACTGTCACCCAACTTCCTCTGGGTCATTCACATCAGGGTTTTGTGATGCTGCTATAATTTATTAAAGAAAGTTTGTTGGTTTAATCACTCTTAATTTTTTTTCATGGTCTATAAGAAAATAAATAAATGCACTTGCCCTCTCTTTCTTTCATCTATCCCAAATGAAAAATATGTCCTGACAAAAAGAACAAGACAATAACAAAAAATGAGAATAAGGATAAGGATAACTTTCATTTCTCCTCCCATATTTAAGTATGGCCCACAGCTGGTTCATCACAGAAATGAATGTCAGCAGATATCCCAACACTTCCAACCCCAAAACTTGTTAAATATGAAGATGGTGATAACTATTCCCACTCTTCTCCTTGCTCCCTCCAGGAAAATTGTTAAAAATTACATTTTTAAAATTACCTTAATTTGAAGAATGGATATAGTTCTCTGCAACTTAACCAAAGTCAGATTGTCCCCACAGCAGCTTTGCTTCTCCTGAGCTGTAGTCATTAACCATGGTGGTGTCTCAAGAAGCCCTGCCCTGGGACAGCCTGGTGAGAGTACCCACTGGAAGTTTTGTGTGAGTCCTCAAACCTCAGCTCAGGTATGGTTTTTGTCTTACAAATAGTGTGTGTGGTGGTGTTTTATTTTGAGTTTGAGTTGAACAAGTGAAAACAGTTCCTTGGAAGTGGTGCTGTTAGGCTGAAAAATGTTGATTGCTGTTTCCCAAACTAGATAGGCTATGTGCAGGCAGGCTGCCTGCGAGACTGAGTGTGCACATAGAGACTCCAACCCAGCAAACAGATCAGCCTGTTTGACTGCACTGGGGAGCCTACTCATGGGGTCAGCACCTGAACTAGCACCTTCCTGAGCTGTAGAGCCTTGCAGCTTTCCCCACCAGAGACCAGAAGCAAGAGTGGCCACATTTGCATTGGCACAAAGCCTTGTGGCTGAGCGACCTTGCTTCCAGATGTGAGCTGGCTCATCTACATCTGTGACATGTTGCCCCACATAGTCAAGTATGGGGTGAAGCATCCATGGAGTCAGCCATGGTGGCTTTGGGGACCTCTGAGGGCTTCAAAGGCTGTCCTTTGAGGACAAGGGCCTATTCCTTCAGTCCTGTGCTCACTGAAGAACGCTTACCCTGAGACTGTGACATTTGGGAGGTAATGTGGTTCAGAGCCAATGCTGAGGAGCCTCAAGGCATCCCACCTCAGCATGCTTCTCCTTGTTTTAATTACTTATGAGCCACCAATTGTTTTTATCTCAGTGATAATTTAAAGATACTAATTTTAAGTGATGTGTGAGTAGTCAGTGTGAACAGTGTGGTTAGTGCCTTTTTCTCTATAGAGACACTCTTGGAAACCATTAGTACCTTTCTTCTGGACAGCCCTACAAAGAGGTTCATCCCTGGCATGGACTGTGGCCAGTGCTCTTCCCTTCCAAGTCAGCTGACATCTGATGTGCTGGAGCCGCAAGGGCCCTGGATATGAAGACCCAAATTCCAAAGGAAAAATTTATTTTAAAGAAAAAAAGCAAACTACAAGCAGCTCTTCAGAATATTGTTTAGCTTTGAGCTCCTGAAAAGTGTTTGATATTCTTGCAGCCAAATAATGCTTAATCTGGTATTCCAAAAGCAGCATCCGGAATGTGATAACACGCAGATGTCTCTTGGATAGATTTCCTCCCTGGGTCACAGTATCATTAGGAAAGCTACATGCCAAGCCTAGAATCGCACTTAGCTTTGTCTCCATTTCAGAATGGGGCATAAAAGGCATCAGAAGCTTTTTCCTGGGAAAAAAGCATACAAAGACCACCAAACTTTGGGCAAGAGTGGCAGAAGAAGAGAGATGGACAGATGTATGCTTATGTCTGCATACCTGAGCACACACATCCCAGAGAGCAACTGGAGATGTCATCATGCTTCACTCTTCCCTTGAAAAAGTGGGAATAGCTGAATAGCTGGGGAGGAAACTTGTGATCGGAAGATCAAATGCAGCTGTAGGTGTCACTGTGAAATATGGGCTGTTCTAGTGGTAAAGTAGTGGTGAGGGTGCACATACTAAAAAATGTTTTTATTTTTTCAGCTATGAAGACAGCATTGACTGTTCTGCCTCTCCTTCATTTTTCTTTAAGTCTCAGGTCTTCTGCTTGTTTGCTTTTACCCATGCTGAAACTAATGTTCTGAAGCTGTCAGAAGTCGACAAAATATCTATGTCATGTGTCATTCCCTCTCAACTGTGCAGGGATGCTCAATCCCATAACAACATGGAGATGGAGAGTCTTCAGGTGAGCAATTTTAGATATATATGAGACAGACAATCACTGCAGGAAGGCACTTTTGCCAATTAAAGAACCACACCAGAAGATCTTTTTACACCAGCTGTAAAGTGCATGAGCTACACACTGAAAACTTTTCCTTAAAACTGTCCTAAATCATGGGTTCTGCTGATGGCAGTAGGGTGTGTAGTACTGGGAGGGAGTCTGGCAGTGCAGAGTGACCTGAGTGGCATGCTGCTTCAGGCAGCCCTCTTGTCTGCTCCCTCCAGGAGAGTGCTTGTTTTACGGCATGGCATAGCATGTCCTGGCAAACTGCCCAGGGGGATCTACTCCACTCCGTGCTGAGCAGAAAAGGTTGCAAAAGCCTGACATCCTCAAAGATTTGGGGAGAGGCCTAGCAAGTTCTCCTGATTGCACTGGCACAGAATCCCAGGCCTGCCATGGTGGGCAGGCCAGCAGCAGTTTGGATTCAGCCAGGGCAGCTGACCCAAGCTGGCTACAGGTCTGTCCCAGATCATAAATGTCATCCTCAGTATAAAAGGGGAAGTTTGCTGAGGACAGGGACGTCTCCTGCTCGGGCTCCTGTTCAGGTGCCTCCTGATTCTGCTCCTCTTCTTGCTCCTGAGGCCAGCCTTCCCATTTATTGTGACCATCGTATGTTTGCTGGGCTGAGTATATTTTGTTTACTTTATACGGGCATTGGTATTAGTTTGGCTGTTTCAGTAAATGACTTTTCATTTCAACCTGTGAATCTCCTCTCCTTTTCGCTATCCCCCTCCCTCTGCTCGGGAGAGATCATCAGGTCATAGAGCAACTGCTATAGTTTATCCCCAGATAAGGGCTAAACTTAGACACCAGTGGGTAAGTGTTTAGCAGTGGTATGAGTCCAGTAACTCTGATTGTTCTGGAGAGGTGAAAGCAAGAGAATTATACAGACTTCTCACAGCAGCCCATGGGTAAAAAACTATTGTGGAAAATTGAGACTAGAAGCAATCCTTTTTATGTATTACATCTGTTATGAATGTTGCCTTATATTCTGCTTCCCCTGAAAATGAAGGATCTCTTAGCATATAAATACAATTTCCCCCGCATTTTCCTGGGACAGCAGCTCCTGCTTTGTCACTCCAGTGGGCTACCGACTTTTAGGTGTTAGGTGCCTAGAAAAATGAATTGTGCAGCATCACACAGGGGCATATTAAATCCACTGTTCTGAACTTTCCTGTGCTTGAATTTTAATTAGTTCAACAAATTGGATATATTAATGTTTAATTAAAATACAGCCTGATTCCAATGTGTACTTTTCATAGGATCTAATTGTGGCATTTTGAGTTATTTAAATTGCTGATACACTAAAAATGATCTGTAGGCGGGTGCCTTAGACCATTGCCTGGTTGCATATGTTAAAATTTAGAGCAGTGTTACATTTGTGTGTGCTGCTAATGTTAGTGTCTTTCTGCAGAAGAACAGGTGGGTGCTGGTGATCAACACTCATCAAAACCGCTGAAGATTTTAATCAGGGTCCTTTTCCCTGACTGAAACCTAGAACAACTCTTCTGCAACTTTTGGGGGAGGAAGACTTCAGTGCCCCTCCTGTGGAGCCCATATTTCCAAGGATCATGACACTGCTCAAAGAACAGGTACATGCAAAAGCTTGGCAGAGGTCTCAGCTTTGTTCGGGGTTTTTCCCCTATAAACACCAATAGTTCTTGTCCCAAAATGTCTTCAGAGAGGATCCACAGGTCTCAATGACTTACCTGTGAAGCCATGGCGATCTTTAGCCCTCCCAGCTAAGTACTCCCCCTCCTTTTTGCAGCGCTGCCACAAGACTAGCACACTGGTGGGCTAACCTTCAAATGGGCATTTGTTCTATCTTGTACCTTTGCCAGGTGTTGCTGAAGAGAAAACTGCCTGCATCCTCTACCAGACTGTCTTAAGATAGCATTTAGCAAAGCGATGGGATGTGTTACTGACTCCATGCAATGAAGCAGGTGATGCAGCAAACCATGGTGAACAAATGGTGTTTTTCTTTAGCCAGATCTTTACTTGTTGAGGGTAAATAAATGTGATTGCCTGTTGTGCAATTGTTGCTTTAGTTGTGTTAGTGTTAGTTAGTGCTGTTAATTGGCACTTCTGCTTTAAAAAATAGGCAGGACTGTGTGTTAGGCCTGAGTAGCAGCCCTGGTGATAGGCATGGCGGGGGGACACAAGTCCAAGCAGGTGCATAGAGAGCCCTTTTAATGAGAACAGTAGAAAGCTTGGCTTGTTCCTCCTAGCAGCCAAAGATGAGTGAAGAAAGCTCTCCATCAGGACATCAGGGAGTGATTGCTCTAAGGAGGGAGAGAAGCTATTTAGGCTAGAGGTAAACCCTGGCATACAATAAGGGCTAGACATAAACTAGGAATTAGAAGCAGGTTTCTAACAAGTGGAGTATTCCAGGCACTTTCTGGTGAGGCAGCAGTAACAGCAAACAAAAAGCTTACTGAGGTCTCAGCTCTTGCATTGACATGGGAATTTATGCTGTGGGGGTACAGTGGGAGGGCCCAGATCAGCCCTTATGTACTCAGCCTCCTGGCTGGCAGAGCCTGGGTGCCAAACCAGCCATCTGCATGATAGCACCTCTGACCTCACTGGCGACATATCCCAAAGCGTGGGAGGAACAAACATCTTGAAGCAAGAACACTATTTTTGTGCTATGGTCCTTCCAAGTCCTAGCAAAGCTGTGAAAAATGCCACATTTCTGGAGGAAGGCAGGCAAGGCCATGCCAAGTCCGTGCATCTCCTGCAAGTAGGACAACATGAAGGCTGTGTGTTCCCAGCCCTAAACTGTATAAAGCAATATTTCATTTGCATTCTCAGAAACATCCAGAATCAAACAGCTTGGCTATCCCAAGCCTGACTGCATGCAGTAACATAAATAAGTTTTATTTACCCGCAATAGCATTTTTGGGGACATTGAGTATTATTGGAGCCAGGCTCAGTCTGCTCTGAAAAGCCTCAGCGTTGAAGTCATGTTCTGTTGGGCTGCCATTAGCTCATGTAGTTGAGAAAACACTTGTTAGCAACTTTAAGGGCTGAGACTCCACTTTGTGCTTGCACTATCTGACTTTTAAATGCTTTTCTTTGTCGCTGTGTTTCCAGCTGTGCAGCCAGGGACTTCATGCTTTTGCTTCAGTAAAATAAATTGTGTTTGGCCTTTTAAGCACTCTGTTAAAAGTGGACTCAGCTGAACCTGGCAGGCAGCAAGGTTATTGTTTTCTTACTGTGAGTGTTTCTAAATCAATTAGCAGCATGGGCACAAACTTCTGGGCAGCTACCTGTCAAGACCAATTTGAGAGTCCGAAAGATTGCGACATATTTCCAGCTCAACAGTTAGCTGGAACATCAAGTCAAGGACTATCCTCTCCTAGGCTTTATGCATCAGATAGGGATCTCTCAGTGGTACCATGGCTGTCTAGGGTTCCCTGGGTGGTCCTAGCTCTGTGGCCAGTCCCTGTGAATGTGCAAAGTATGCTCAGGTACATAGAGGCAAGAAGGGAACTTGCATCTGTTGTCTCTTGTTTCTTCTCCTGTGTAAATTTTCTGTAGCCATTCCATGGAGAAAGCTGTGGGCACCAGATGATTTAACACATTCTTTGCATCTTTTTCTATTACTGAAGTTGCACTTGTGTGTCATGGCCATGCAGGGAGGGATGCTTGGGGAGGGAAGGTTGCCATGTCCAAGGACAGCTGGGAGGCTGCAATCCTTGTGAAGATCAGGTTTTGCACAAGCAGACTGGTAGAAAAGGCTTGCTGTGTACTGATGCAGCAGTTGGTACACAGGTGACAGCAGATCTGAAGCAAGACAGAGCTGGGGATCATTGGACACTTACAGTAGCACATGTTCACACAGTGCACTTAGCACTTGATTTATCTGGTGTATGTTCCAGTGAAACCTTTCTTTCCAAATGTGGGCAGATAAATAGTTCTTCAGTGCTCTGAGCCTGACTTTGTGCCTGGGTAGTGTGGGACTGATGCATTTACAGATTTTAGACCTGAAATACAGAGCTTCCTCTCCCAAGAACATCATGTTTCTGTTTGGTAGGCATGTTTTCTCCACCACTGCTTGAATTCCAATGAAGAATATTCTGCCACTCTTTTCTTGTTTTTAAATCATAAAGATATATAGATAAATGAATTCTATTAAAGGAACGTATTCCCTAGTGTGTAAAAACACAAAAACCAACCTTGATATTTATTACTTGGTTTTTTTCTAAATGAAAATGACTCCTGCAAGTCCCTGGTGCTTTGGTGAGGTAGGAGATTCAAGCACACTGAAGGTGTGACATGCCTTTACCACCTTCATTCCCAGCTTCCCAGGCAAGAAGAGAAAAAAGTATAAATTGCAGATAATCACTGATAACCTTGACTCAAATCCTCCTGCTGCAGCTGCAGGAACTTGGGGTAACCTTTTGCACCTTCCAGCAAAGGCAGAACAATGCAGCCTAATTCAGTATCTCAGAGACGGCAGAGGTGCTGTGCAGGCTCTCCTAGCTGTTGCGATGAGAGTACGTGTTCCTGGGGATAGCAGCAGGGGTGCCACCATGCCTCTCAAGCCCCCATGCTTAAGGATATGCCTGCACTCAGTTCTCCATGGAGTAAGACTTGCTTAAACACTGGGGCAGAGCCTTCAGAAAAGGAAATGTCAAGGCCATGTTTAGGATTTTTGAATTAGTTTTCTTTTTAAAAAAATGTGTCTCGTGGTGTAACACTTGCTGAAATGGCATTTTATTTCCTGAGCAGAGCAGTCCCATGGTATGTCTGGACAAGTATCCACTACAGGAGGCAAGCAGCTCAGGATGACAGGAGGACAAACATCTGGGTTTAGTGCAAACCTTGTGGTGACTATCATTTCTCAGCTGGTTGTCTTATCTCTTTACTCCAGGAAAAGCATCTTGACGCAGATGGTTTGCAGAGCCGTTTCAGCTGTTCAGACAGCTCAGACACAATGTTGCCTCAAATTGTTTGCTTAAGCACATGCATCAGCTGTAACTTGTTTGCCTTGACGCTATGAGAACTACAGACCCTCCTGAGCAAATTCAGCTTCTACAGACATAAAGAGCTTGGCAGTACTCTCAAATGTACCCTGAGGCACCAGGTAGTGAGCTGCAAACCTGCCCTGGACCATGAAGCTCTTTAAATTTCAGATTATATCATTAGTTACTGCACTCCCAAAGCCTCTACATCTGGAAGCTGAAGCCAGAAGGGCTGTGCTGCCTTTTTGTCATTTCAAGGTCTAAGTACTCCCTAGGTCTTCAGTGGCTCTGAGTGCAGAGATGAGTGCTGAGACCTACTAAGGCTCTGGAATTGGTGCTGAGACCCATGGTAGCTTGGGGATGGAAGGCCAGATGCCAGAGTGAGGCAGGGACACACACAGCAGAGTGCAGTCCCTGCTTGGCTGAGCCTCTGGTTTGAGCTGATTTCTATTTCTACGGGGACTATTTCTACGGGGTTCAGTGGCACAAAAGTGGGAGGGAGGGCAGGGTCAGGGGCTAGCTTTGCTGGCATATGCCATGGGAGACACAGCTCTGGTCAGTGAAGCAGTTCTGAGCTGTGGTCACGGTGCTACAAAGCACAAGGGCTGGTGTTACCTGACCGTCAGCCTGGCGCTGAATGATGGAGCAAAGGTGTGATATGTCTCTACTTAGCAGTACAAAAAGAACAAAACTAATCTATCTTACAGTGAGAGAGCCATTGTCCCCCCGTTTAATTTTCATGTAGTAAATACGGAATTCTGGCGGAAGCAATGTTGCAACTGCTTCCTCCTCCACGTCCAAGCACAGATGCTTACACCCAGAGGCCATGGAGTTTCTAGCTCCTGTACAAGATGGAAAACTTAACCAAAAGGCCTCAAATGGTGAGATACAGCTTCTACCTTTCCATTTTCTCAAGTGCAAGAGGAGTAAAGCACTCCTGAGGGTTGCCAGGCTTGCTTTATCTGTTTCAGCCATTGGCAAGTTATAGTGGTTGAAACACTTCAAAATCTTGTATTCAAAGGCCAGTCAGAAAAAAAAATATGAGGATGGATAATGAGGAAACAGAAGGTAGACTGGTGTGGGGATCCAACCCCCCATATATTAAGGACTTCTGCCTTATTAAAACAGCGAACAAAGAATTACAGCCCCCATGATGCCATGGTTTGGCATGGCATCATGGTTCTCAAATTGGCTTTCAAATTATTCTCTTGTTGGCCACTTGAAAATAGACCTCAGTGAGAGAATGAAGGCGATTTTATGAGTTCAGACACCTTGGCATTTGCCTTCCCTGTTTCGCTACTTCCCAAAAGCAGTTAGAATATGACAGATGCATATTGATTTTGCATTTCCCTGCAGCATGCACAGGATTGTGCTTTCGTGTTTGACAAGTATTGCCATTCTCTAGGGAAAAAAGCTCTGTAGGAAAGGTTGGTTTTTATTATTCAACAAATGGCTTTAAGACTTTATCAGTCAAATACAGAAAAAAAGACCCTAAACTCAAGGGTATGCAAAGGAGTTCTCTTTGTACATTTGGCAAAGTCATGCATGACCAGATATATGGGGCTAAGATGGTAAAAACACATGGGAACCCAGTCATGAGCTGGGAACAGTAAGAGCAGAATATGCCAAAAGAGGGATTTTGGAAAGCGCTTTACTGAAAATATTAATTATGGGCTACATAAAATGAATTAAATGACTGTAATGCTAATAGTATGTGAAAGAAATATGTAATTAGTGTAATTCCATAAACGTAGGGGGAAAAAAGCATACTACTGAAATTCTATCAAGGTTCAGGATGTTAGGAATGACTAGCAGCTGGCCACCTATTAGGGTTAAATTTTGCATGTGCTGCAGATGTGATGTTGTGAGAAAGCTAGTGAGAGCTGTCTTGCTGCTGCTGCAGTAGTGAGGACCCTCTGCAGGATTGAGTTTGGTGAGTGGGGAGTCTCACGCCGGTGCCGAGCCCAGCTTTCCTTACCTAAACGCTCCTGTAAAGCTGCAGCATACAGATGCTCTAAGTAGATGTACTTAATATATCACTCTGTTATTAGGTAGGTTTCTAAGCAGGCTTCAGCCTAACTTTTCTGTTTTGTGGTTACTGAAATAGCACTGATGTTTTTAGGGGTGAGTTCTAGCTGTGGAGGTACATCATCTGTTCCTTCGCCACCTCTTACCTACGCCCATTTTACCTACGCAGTTTGAAAACTCATAACCTAAATGCTACCTGGTTCTGGATGTGACAAAGTCTTCTAGTTCCTGAGAGTACTCCAAAACCCTAGGACAAGCTTGGCTGAGCATCTCTGCTTATCCTGGTCTTGCAGAGTGGAAGATCCAAGCTTGTTCCTCCCCGAGATTGCCCTGCCCTGATGGCCCACTGCTCTGCAGGGAGGTACATGCAGCCCAGCCTCCATAGCAAATCAGAGCAGGGGCAGCTGTGTTGTAGGGCTGTGCCCCTTGTTGCTACAAAAAACCTGCTGGAGACCAGAGAGAAAAGGAAGGGGCTCTACAGTACCAAGGGGCACCAAGCAAAGAGCTGCTCTCTCCCATCCCAGGAGGAAATGCTGTCTTGAGCTTCCTGTGTCTGGTTTGTTGCATGACACGTGCATTCCCTTGAATTGCTCTGATGAGAATGTTTTGGAGATGTCTGCAGGCCTTTCTCCATGAGCTGGGGGCTGCTGCTTCTGGGCCAAGACAGCTTTATTTCTGTGTCCTCCCTCTCTTGTGTTTCCTGTCACCTCTGTTAGATTAGCCAGTGCCTTGCAAGTCCAGCTCCCTTCTCTAATTCTCGTGTGCTGCATTCATCAAGGCAGAACACAATATTCAATGCCCATTGCATGCTCATGGGTATTTTTAAACATAAAGCTGTCCCATGCTGGCTGTCCAGAAGCCCCAAGAGACAGTAGAGGCAGAGATTGTGTCTCATCAAAGTAACAACAGCCGGGAAACTTCAGTTCTGCTCCAGTTTGTGCATAGACCCTTTTTTTTTTTTTTTCTGGTGCTTTCCTCCTTTGGTTGCTGCCCAAATAACATTGGGTTGTTGCCCAATTAGCAGTGGAAGCAGCTGATAGTGATTGAATAATTTTGCAGTTGGATGTGTAAAACAGCACTTGCTGTGTTGTTTTGTGCCTGATTGGATTAGCATGGCTCTTTACAAGCTGATTGATGCAAACTTGATTTTCTCTCTGAACTTCCACTGTTCACTAGAAACTCCCATTTTGAATAAATGCTCCTGCAAGAAAATCTGTTCTCTGGGTTTTTCAGATTAAATGAAAGCACACAAGATCTCTGGGTTTGAGTTAGTTCTTTGACCAAAAAAAGCCAGAATGTGCTTGGAGGACAGTGTCTCATCTAGTGCTGATTTATTTTTTTTTATCATCATCATAGGGAATGGTTCCTTAAAAATCGGTCAGCAATTTCATCATCTGAATATGGTGTTGAGAGACATCTTGGGTGCTTTACTGAATTCTGGTACTGTCCTGGTCTGAAGGACAGGTATCTGCCAGGGAGGCGGGAACCTCCCTTAGGATGGGAAATGTAGACCCTCTCCCTCCAAATTATTGTAAATCAAGGGCTCTCAG
>JAVSBS010011040.1:0-15486 GCA_033124195.1 Coracias cyanogaster
TACATCAGAGAAACACAGAGGGAGTTTCTTCTTGGCAGCGACTGATCTTTGCACGTGCGCGGTCAGATGTGTTCAGTCTATGTGTTGCGCTCGAGTAAATCCAGGAGGAAAAGCTGACGTTCCTCCAAGCATTTTCTTTAGTCTTCTTTGAAATTAACTTTGTCCAAGTTGCTTTTCATTTAATTCTCATTGTATACTGCACTACCTGCACATCTTATGGTTTATACTGGTTTTAACCCTTCGTGCTTACCTGTGAATGTTGAGTGGTTGCATTCTGAGCCATGCGGCATTGTATGACAGTTCTTGTGAGACTACAAACAGTTGTCTCTGTGGAGTTCAGAGGGGAAGAAGGGAAACTAGGCTGCTCACGACGTTTCAAGTGATCCCTGCTAAAACAAACATGGAATTAGATTTAAGCGTGAATCAAATTAAAGCACCATAACATTTCAGTAGGAGCGAGCTTTCTTGGCTGGATGCCACCAGCCCCAATCATGCACTACCAGTTTATGTCAAATACTTTACACTTGTTGTGTGACATTTTATATTAATAATCCCCTTGAGATAATATACATGAAATTCCTATTTCAATTAATTGATGCCTTACTTGTTCTCATAGTTGGATACCATAACATTAATAGAAGTACCCCACAGATTTTTGAAACAATTGTCTACTTAAACCAGTTTCACTACTGATTTTAGTAAGCAAAATACTTACTGTAACATTATGTTTAATTTTTTTTCACAGTAAAACAGCTGTATGTGCAATCTTTAAATATTTCTATACTTAGTGTATACAAAGTTCCCATCTCTTGTAAGTTATTTGCTGCTTCTGTTCTAGTTTACTTACTGGTTAATAAAATCTTTCTCTGTGGCTTTTCCAGAATCGGACTTAAAATGGCATAAAACTTGCTTAGTTTTGAAGCCATGCACATATGTCTACTCTGAGAACATACCCAGATACAACCACTGACCTAAACAAGTGATCACAGCTCTCAGTTTTCTGCAAAATAAATAAGAAAAAGTGTAGTTTGCAATTTTGATCTAAAATATTGATGAAACTAAGTTGATACCCATTACTCTATCTATTCCACGTTGTTGTAAGAAGGTATAAACAAACACTGCATATTTTAATAACAAACATTTACATTTGCAAAAAAAAAAAGTAATTTCTATATTCTACCGCATTTTTAAATTTCATCATAATTCATTAACATAATTGTAAAATAACTGATGGAATTTTTGACTAGGACAGTGGTAGTACAATATGACACTTATCAACATATTTGTACTGCCTTGATTGTGATTGAATTTCAGGCCATGTTTCCAAGGCATTTAAGAAAAGTCTACCTATTGCTGGATCATCTAACTATATAAATTTAGCCAGGCCACGTGTATTTGCACAACCGTATTTCAAACAGCTTTGCTGAACTAGCAAGAGCACGCACTCATGCTTTTCTGTGGGTGTACGCTGTCCGTGCACTGCCTGGCACCCCATCTGAGCTGTGTCCAGGACTCTCCCACCTGCCCGATGTATCCCTGGCAGGTCTGTCAGTTCCTGGGGTCAGACTGTCCCACAACCACTCACTAGGTCACTTCCATCTTAATCCTCCCAAGAACAACAGGTCACTTTGTGACAGTTTGGCACAAGGTTTGGACTGGTTAAACCCTGTTTACTCTCCAGTTACTCCCCTGTAACAAACCTGTTAATTGCTGTGCCGTTGCTGAGGTGTGGAGAACTTTCCAGTGGGGCAGGCTGTGAGCACTGCTGATGGAGTGTTGCTGGTGAAAGGTCCAGCAGAAGCTCCTGGGTTGGCTGTGGGGACCCCAGGGCCCCGTGCCTGGTCTGCCCACCGCATGGCTGGGACTGCTGTACTGACCCACCTGACCTTCTTCTGGACCACACCATCTCCTCCTCTGCAGGAGAGGCAGGTTGTGTTAGAGATTGTCACACTGACTTGCTTGGCCTCTCTCCTAGACTGCAGTGTCTCCTGCAGAACAGGGAAGTCCTGTCACTTGCTAACATTAAATACTTACCTGTGGCCAGAAGTGCTTTAGTATCTGAGTCTCCTCACTGTCAATTCATTCAGTCTTAAACTATGACACACTTCCACTGAGCAGCAGAAACAGAGTTGTTGCTAAGGCAGGAGCTGGTCATACAAATGAAATACATTTGTATTGAAATTCCTCATCTAGGACAAAGTTTTCCTGTACAGTGACCACATCCAGCAAGAGAAGGCGCACGCAGAGATGAAGCAAAGGAGGTTGAGCTGGCCCTGCTGGGAGAAATTCTTATGATAAATAAGATAAACATCCATGCTATTAACATCTGAGTTCTTTAAAAGAGCTGGTGGCAGTGGGAAGAGCTGCAAATGCTTGGTGGGCAAAGACAATGGAAGAAAAGATAGACTAAAGAAGGCAATGTTTCTGGAGATCTGTGCTGAACACACTTGGGATAGAAATGGCCTTCAGCAGATTTATACTGAGCTGAGAGATAGCTTGGTGCAATCATTTGGAGGCTGGGAATCACCAGCTGCATTGTGGCATTTTCAATTAGTGTGGAGAATGCAAACAGCCCCAAGGTTTTGGACATGACATGCCATTCAGAAGGTCCCTGCATCCCTTGAGCTCAGGGTGATGAACACAGTGAAGGCTTTCCTCACTTGGGTAGCTTTTCTCTATGCTAACCACATATCCCTCTGTCCCTCTCTCCTAGTTCCTCTGAAAAGGAGATGTCTCTTTCCAAAGAGGAGTATCTTTTTGGCTAAGACATAGTTTTAGTTCTTAGCAGTTCACCCAAGACTCTTTGGGCAAGAAAACATGAGTGGTGATTTATTTTTACCCAGCAGAATTCTTCTTGCTCATTAAAGATCCCCATTACTAGTGTATTTCTCCCACTTTCCAGGAAGAAATCCTTGATGGATCCAGAATGAGTATCAAGTATCTGCTTCCTGACAGCAGAATGTCTACTCGTTCCTGGGATGATAGGAAGCTTGAAAGAGTTGTTCCTGTAGAAGGCACATGTAGACATGTTGAATCTGTGGAGAAAAGTTATGACTGATCATAGCCATCAGAGAAGCCTACTCTTCAGGGAAAAGTCTAAAAAGATGGTACTTTGCTCTCTTGAGCTAAAATTCAATGACCTCTGATACACTATTTCTGTTCTGATATAAGATTAGTAATTACTAGTAGGAAATAAAAAGGGAAAGCTTTCCTGCATGGCTTCATTTTACCACCAACTTTGACTGGAATTGCTGATGACTAGGTTAGGATGTACATTTGCATTTCCTTTCTCAGAATAGAGTTGTGTGGTTCTTGTGGTAATCCAAGACGAGGAAAGTCTCAGGGAAGACCTGAGGAAAGCAGATGGTACAGCCTCCACTTAGAGCAACTGAGGTAGAGCATGTCATTAAGATGTGGGCAGTGCACCCACATAGCTTACGCTGAGGTCGAAGGGAAAGAGAGGAGGAGGCCACAAGTTTCAGAATATCTGGATAACTGAAGCTTCGAGACAAAGATCAACAAAAAGAGACTTGAGTGAATGTCCTAAGAACATCCAACTGAAAGAGGGCTGGGGATAGGCACATGTGAGGACATCAGTGAACAATACCTCTGAGCATAAGAAAATGGGGAAGACAAAAAGAAAGAGCTATCAGAAAGAAGTCTGGGCCAACTCTGAATGGTCCGGCCAGAGAACAGCAGAACCACAGTCAAACAGTTTAAAGCTACCTGTCCAACAAAGTAATGAACAACCACCTCGAGCAAATCCGTATTGGCAGCTTGAGTTTATACTGGCTCAGTGCTTTGAATCATTAGAGCATGATGGTTTTGTTTTGGTACTAGATGCCCTAAAATTTGAATTACCGTTTTAATAGCCCACAGCACAGGAAATGTGCTTACTGTGTGCTTCTGAGAATTACAGAGCAGTTTAGAAGATGAAGTTTATACAATAACATTATATTTGTGAATATTCTTTTCTAGCTGACTTAAGTTGTTTATCTTTTGCAGCAACCTGTTTACTAAAAATTTCATTTGCTCAAATGCATTGTTTCAAGTTACTTATGTCAGTAGATAATTCTTGGGCTTTTGAAAATAAATTTTTCAGAAGTCTTTGAGAAAGTAATTACAAAAATAATGAACTAAACTTGAAGTAAAAACATTACAAAAAGAAAAGGAACGATGGTTGTACAGCTTATCAGGTAGAATGTACACAAGACTCAGCCACTTACATAGTCATCAACATAAGCATTATCTGAACTTATTACTTGTTTCAGATCAGCTATCCAACAATTTCTCCGGTGGCCTCATTTGTAACAGAGCTCAGCAGGAGTGGTTCCTATTTATTTCAGCGAGAATTGTGTAACTCAACAGTTTGGATATAACACAAGTGGTGTTAAAAAATGGTCACTGCTAGCTGCTTCATGCACTTTTCTATTTGCATTAGATATTAAGCAAAGAAGACCAGAAATAGATTTTAAATCTTTTTTTTTTATCCCTTTAGAACCTTTAATGTATCAGTCTTTCTGGGTCTTGAATGTTTCTCTCCAAGATACCAAGCAGCTGTCCTCCTTTATTTGTTTCAATAGTGGTGTTTCTGCTTAGCATTTTCTTCTTGTTGTATTTAGTAGAAGAATGGATAAATAAAGTACCAAATGCAACAAATTAAATATGTTTTCATGTTTCACTTGTGGTCTCCTGTTCTACTTTTACCCAGCTAACTGTGCTTATCTCTTCTTTCCACTCCCTACTTTATATTGCTCCCACTTACCTGTGTAGACTCTTCATGCTCCTTAGTGCCTGCCTGTTTTTCTGAAAGAAAAGTATGAATACATTACCTCAGGCTTTAACTGAAGCAGAAACATCCAGATCAGTGGTTCTTATATGCATCTTGCTCACTATGACTGCAGCCACCGTTAGCAGAGGTAGCAAAAGTAGCAGCAGCAACAGCTTTCAGTATTGGCCAGGACAACGTGTTTGACTACTCAGGAATTATGTAGGCAGTTCTTTGCTATGCCACATGTGTATTAGAACCTGGGAATCTCAAGTCATCTTCAGTCCAAGAGCATCCCCAGTTTTCTGAGCACCTCCTAAGCGCTGAATCCTGATCATAGCATTTCCTTCTTAGGTTTAGGATTCTTGACTGTCACCTGTGAAGAGGGAAAACAGTCTTTTGAATGACTTCGAATATATGTGCTTTAATACTTAGTGAACTCATTTTAATGTTCTAGGAGAAAGTTTTCCATCTAAATGGTGTGTTAAAAATAACTTGGTTTGATATATGTATACTTGTGGGGGTTTTTTAACCTCAAGAATATGGAAGCAGTAGTCCTCTTTATTTTACACATTTCTCTTTGAAATCTACTGCACATTTAACTTGTAGTACAGTAAAGAAAAATGCTCTTCATCAATGCAGTTCTTTTAAAATATTCTGGCATTTCTTGCAAGCTATGAAGCAAAGAGCCTTAAAAAAAGGTACTGTATGTTTTACCTCACTGACAGACCTAGGCATGAAAAAAGCCAGCCTATCTATTTTTGCAACAAATACATTAACTTCTGCACAACAATCATATCCCACATTCTTTTAAAACTCGTTTTGCAAAGAACAACTTAAGTGATACGCTGTGTTCTTCTATACCAGCCAGAGACAATACATAGTAAGCTCATGCCAAAGTTATTACCATTCTGATACAGGATTGTTGTAATAACAACTCACCTTTTTAGTTGGTTGTTTTTTACTGAGCTTTGTTATCCCACATATGCTTTTCTGCCAGAATCTTTTATATCAGAAAGCCTTTGAAGAGTGGGAGTAGCTCTTTAAATGTATTTGGAAGTAGTGTGGTTTCTTTGACCTTGGCTGTTACTGTTGTTCATATTCTTTTATTTCCAGGTAGCAAGTGCAATGAATTTGTCAAGTTTTTTTGAAAAGGCAACACACATTATCCAGAAATCTGCAACACAGTATCAGGTTCTGTCCCATTCAACCTTGCCCTTCCTGTTATATCTCTTCAAAAGTTAGAAAATGCAATTTATGTACCAATATATTTTCTAGTACTTTTTGAAAATTTGCTTCACACTAAGTATCAGAATCCCATTTACCTTGCAAAGAGCTTCAAAGTTACCTCTTCACCCAAAGACACAGATATTCTTACAGGTTCTTCTATGTTCCCATACCTTTTGAGATGTACCAGACACTCTACTGAAACATGACATTTTTATACTGGGTTAATTTCTCTTGACTTGTGGTAGCAAAGCATGGAAGCTCCTATTTTCCTTCATATCTTACCCTTTATTTATTGAAAACGCACCTGTTAGTTCCAAAGCCACAGGTTGCTAACCTGTTTTTTTCAGTTGCTCATTATTTTCTACCATTTCTCCCAGAATATTCTGGACTCAGTTCTCTGGGACATGACGATGAGAGAGCACACTAGCATGAAGACCAAAAATACATTGAAATTACTTGAAGTCACAGAATAAAGAGATCAATTACATATGCACTTTTCTTGCTGACATTTAATTCTCACGATAAAATGTAAAGTCTTCCTCAGCTTTTGAATCAGAACGTCCATTCTCCCAATTAATGAAAGCTACTAATTTTAAGTTGATGTGCAGAATTAAAGAGAACTCAGAGCAAGCAAACCTTTCTTTTCTGGTAGTTTTTGTTGAAGTACAGCAAAGCAGGAACCGTGCCAACTCTTACACTACCATAAAGCCAGCGAGCAGTTACAGGCCATACAGGCAGGCACATTAACCAACCCATGGGGATGCAGCACAAGCCACAGCAATCAAACACAACCCAAGGCACATGCTCCAGCTCTAAGTTGCTTCACCAAACCAGCATGACATCTCTCAGCTGTGGGGCGGCACGGCACAGTGCTCCTGAGCTGCCCCATACAACAGGCAGCAGAACACGGCACTCCCACGCCTCCCTCCAGCTTCCGTTTCATGTTTAAATCTTTCCTGCCCACTTATGATAGCTTATCAAATACTGCATTTTATGGTCAGAATGAGGATTGCAGCGCCTGTCATCCTACCCCTCCGCTATGCTACTCTCATGCTGTTCATGATGGGATATTCCACGATCCGTACGGTTGGTGCTCCCTCCAGGGTTGTTAACTACGCCAGGGATGTGGCTTGCTTGACAGGTTCTGTAACAGAGTAGCACAAAGATGCAAATACTGTAATAGGTGAAACTACTTTTAAAATGCCCTCTAAATGAATCAGCATATTAACGGACTGGATGCTGTGCTTGGCATTTTCACTCCTACAGGTCTTTGCTGATTATAAAAAGTACGTTAATCCTTCAAAAAAACATGAAATAAAAATATTATTCTCAATTCAGTATTTGTTTGGGTCATCCTATGGAGTTAAAGTGAAAGTTTAACAGCATTCATGTCCTTACAACAGGTATCTGTAGCACGGCATGCAAACTTAATGTATAATCCTGCATTCAGTTCTTCGAGTTTCCAGGGAAATTTCTTCAGTTGTTCTGTAACGTTTCTATGAGGTGTGAGGAAAAAAATTCCCCAAAAGTAAAATCTGCTGGTTTAACTTGGTCAGGAGTTTCACTGCCCTTTTGAACTATATGCATAAACATGTAAAAACATTAGGTTCTAATGTTGGTCCTAATGCCCTTCCCTTAGAACGACTGCTGCTTTACTTTCCCCGGCTTTGTGGGCCCCGTACAGCACCTTCCCCACCTCTCAGGCTCCTGGATGACAGTCTCAAAAAGGTATTAGGAAAGGCTTTATGTTACCAGGCCTGCTGTTGATGGCCAGTAGACCTGCTGGCAACAGGAACAATGCTGGGAAGAAAGGAGGATACCAGTGAGGGATTATTACTGAGGGACGCAATCCTGGAACGATAGGGGCTGAGCAGCCAGTTATCATGTGAATGTATCCTGAGTGTGAGGGGGGAAAAAAACCAGGTAGGAACTAAAAATGATACAAGGAAATGAACAAAATCTCCCATCAAGGCGGCTGTGGCAGATTCAGAGGACCATATTCAAGGAACTAACTCAGCAGACCATGCTACTGTCATCCTCCCAGCTTGCTTTCTCCCACTGCCCACCAGAGAAGAAGGAACGGCAGCCATCATGAGCTGGGAAATGGCAGGGAGGCTGTACGGGGCTATCAGCCTGTGATACACCAGGGAAGGAGAAAAAGACAGAATCCACGGATGGTGTGCAAGTCTCCAGACCTTACCTGTGACTCACTTGAAAGTTGCCTTGATCTCCACTGTCGAGTCTGCTCCAAAGGATGAAAACCACTAGAAGAAGGGGAATTTGGAATGGCTTTTAACAGCGAGGACAACAGGAAGGGTTACCCCAGGAGGTAACGGATACCACTTTTTCATCAGCAGAATCTTCCAAAAGATGGTCAAAGTATCTGATTATGCTGCACTGTAGAATACGTCCACTTCACTGCTGGTCTAACTAATGCTAAGAGTGCTGATTTTCTCTGTATGGAATACAAAATCCACAGAGCAGTGCCGCTAGGCGTGACTCCTGCTCGACTCCAAAGTAACGCTGCATGACCACAGTGCCTCTTCCATGCAACTTTTTCAATAAAGTATCTCCTAGTTGATATCCACTGAATTTGTTAATTTGTTATCACATGGCAGCAGATCTCCTGTTTTGTTGTTTTTCTTTTAAATGGATTATATTATTTCCTTTTCTCTTTTTCCACACACCCAATCTTTCAGTCACTCTTTTAGCAAGCATAAATGTCGCCTCCACACTGTTCACAGATGGACTTTGTGTTTTTCACTGAATATTGGCAAAGGGCTGAATTTCCTCACAGGACTGGTAATCAGTCCTGGATGTGAAGTAAATGCAATAAAAGGTTTAAAAAAGGTAAATGTACTCTGGCAAGCGCTTATTTCTTATTTAGCTTTAACGTCTGTTTCCTATCATGGATTTTGTTTCTGTGGGCCAGAAATGCACGTAAATCTTCCTGTGTCTTCAGAAGTTTGATTATATATGGGGACTGGATAAATGCCCATTTCTTCATATCTTTCTGTCATTCATTAATTCTTTGTCAGCAAAAAAGCTAGTGTACAAATATGAATTACTGGCAAGTCTTAAAAAACTGAAACAAAACTATAAAAGTTGCAGAGTATAGCCAGTCACAGCTCATTGTCAAGAAAAATTGCAATCTGTATTGCACTGAATGTGAACCCCACATTTTCACCCTTGTTAAAAAAAAATCAAATGGGTTTACATTAAAAAAAAAATTATTATCAAGGACTGACTTTGAAGTAGAGAAATAACATACCTCTAACAATATTGTCAGGGGCTGAGATGGCTTCTTATAAGGCAGTTCATGCATAGAAATATTTCTTAAAAAATGAAACAATTAGCTTAGTTTGCTAAACAAACCCCCAAATGATGCAAGTTCATTTATCAACATTATCCTGATCTTACTTTCTTCTATCTTTGCATGTTAAAATTAAACCACAGCCTCTAACACTTCCTGTTTGTGCTGCTACCTCCATTGCGGAATTTTAAATTCCAATCTGTTAGTTTTCTTTGGCCTATTTTCTTCGAAACCATCATCGCTAATATAATTGAAATCAGTAATTATACTTAGGTAGAAACTCATACCCAAACAACCTTAAGAACACACACAAATCAAAACCAGTTTTGCTCATGCTTCTTACTAAACCAAACCAGAACAGCACCGCAATTCTGAACGCGCGCCATGAACAGGCACTTCCCTTTTGGCCAATAAAGTTTTACATCTTTTTGTCAGCGGTGAACTTTGTTTTTCATATACCGTATATTCCCTGATGCTTTGGCTAAAAGCAAAAACTGCTGCAGTTTAACTACGTTAGTCTGACTTTTGATGCAACGCAAGCATGGACACGCAGACATTACATTACCTTCTATCCTTCTCCTCACAATGGTCATGCGGAGGGAGGAAGCGAGTCTCTCTCTTTCCACTCTGTACTTTGCTGCTGTTTCCATCTGCTCTGAGGCCGTGATCAACTGTTCCACCTACTTTACTAAGAACTTGCTTATACGTTGCTCTTGGATGTCTTCATTTTCTTACATCAGCTGGTTTCCTTATGACTGTTTCACAAGGGAGCCTGGACATTGTTATCCAAAGTACTTATCTAAAGGAAGTCCAGCATTTCCTCCTGAATGTGACAGAGGTAAGGTGCTAGTTGATGATTTTCTGGGGGGGAAAGCGTGTTCCCCTAGGACTTCAAGGATATGGGAGATATATATTGTATTACTGAAGTTCCAAGGATATGAAATAACACGTAGCAATATGTAATAAAAGGATCAAATTAATAGAACATACACTGAAACATTATAATCAAAATGCATACTAAAACAGTATTTCCCCCCCATTTATAAGATCTCTAACAGAAGGTCATAGCTAGCCAGTACTTAAGCCTCAGTCCTTCAAGTCCCTGTAGGTGTCGAATGCCACACTAAAATGTCATTGTCATTACAGACAGTATGCTCCCAAAACATTTGGTTACAATATATCACTAAACACTTTTTCCAAAATCAAGACCCAGATTATTCACTGTAACAAAGGAAGGAATGAAAATATATCAAAAAGTAGGAGCCTGTTCTTAATTTTAAAATTATTTCTATAGCTTCAACTAGTAAAAATGTTTAAAAATGGATAATCCTTAAGATCTTAGATTGCTTTTCAAAAATGCTGTTCAGTATTCTGAGCATGTTTCTTCCACTGAAAATTTTCAATGACCTAAACATAAATGAGCAGATAGAAAAACATCTCAAGCAGAGTCAATCATGGAAGTTAAATTTTTAAAATCTATCCCTTTTGTCTCTTCTTACCAAGTAAACTAGCTTAATTTTTGTCATATATTTACAATATGACAAACCCTTTCTATAAATTAAAAGCCAATTAAAATGCATTTTAAATTAGATGGAAATGTGTAGAAAAAGATAAAGCTACAGAAACTGAAGCAGGCTAATCATAGACAAAGCTAATAGCCTAATTACAAAGCTTAACATTAAAAAAACAAAGCCCAAGAATAAACATTAAAATCTAAACAAAGTAAAAAAAAGGTTCTGTTATTCAGAGGAGTCACATTTAGATCCTTACACATTTCACCATAGCTGTACACCCAAAATATAGATACTTCAGGCTGTTCCACCTTGGCTTGTACATATTATAAGATGGGAAATCTCAAAATTCTGCTCCTGAAATTGGTAATTTCAGGGGAGAAGAAACTGTATTAACCTACTAAAGATATTCCCCCCCCCCCCCCCCTTGGGTTAAATACTCAAGATTAGCATCAAGCACATAGTTTTATCCCAGATATTAGTGCTATTCCTCTTCCATTGCACCTACGCTGACAAGGCACATTAAATTCTTAACTGGTAGTATACTTCCATTTTCTAGCTTAAGCAACCAAATGTAAAGAGATGGGGAGCGTGGGCGAGGAGAAGAGGACTGATGTCCTGATATCTGCCTGGAACAGTCTCTGCCCCCCTTGAAGTTCCTTTGTTTTGGCTTGTTTTGCTTTGAGCTGAAGAACTCTGCAAATGGGTGTTCCCAGCTTCTGGCAGCCATATGTGCTGCCTACCATCAGTTTTCATTCCACTGTGTTATGGAGACAAACACACTTTATTTTTAGTGTGGTACATGTCCTGATGTTGCACATAATAGGGATTATATCTCACGTCTAAGCCACTATACATGAAAAATCTTCTGTGGATAACTGATGAGTAAAGGCAACAGATTATCATGCAGATCAGTAGAGACAAATTTTCATGACCTACTTCTCAGTGCAAGTATGTAATTTCTGCTGAAGTTTGCTGGATTCCTGTACACGTACCTCTGCTTTTTCTCTACACTGCCTACAAGGGGCTTCCTTCACATGTTTTAAACACACTTTTTTCCCCTGCAACTTCCTAGAGTGGAGGAAATTACTACTACAGTTTTGTGGGTTACCACTAGTGGTTGCTGTTCTGCACACAGCATTCAGAGCTGAAACAGGATATGAAGAAATGAACAGCTGGATATGTGCAACTGCAGAGAGACAACAGAGCGGTACCACAAATATTTGTTTGAAAGGATGAATTCTGTGCAGAGGGTCCCACATAGTTCTGTCAGAAATTATACACTCCAAAATTAGTTTACAGGAATTAATTGGATAGTGTATTATTTATGTAAAATCTGATGGGAAAGATTTCACTGTTACATCTCAGGGCACCTTTGGAAGGCACCCATGGCACACTGGACAGCTAGTTAATTCTTTAAAATACATCAGACTAACTGAATTCTAGAAAACATTGCTGGTTTTACCTGTAATGACATTAGGCTATACATTTATAGGCAACAGTATTTTTTCTTTCCGCATTTAACCTCCTCAAACTTCTAAGAAGCTGAGTAAGCGCTGACTTTTAGCTACATATGTCCTCATCAACATCACCTATAACTCAACCAGTAGTATCTTTGCCAGTGTAACTTTATACCCATACTTTTAGAACATATTGCAGCACAGATCTTTCCACCATATAATACTACAAATTCAGGATACTGTAAGTTATTATTAAGCGACTATTGATGAGGAATTACCTCTGCTTTCAAAAAGTAAATAAAAATTTATGAAGAGTTGCACTGAAATAGAGATCAGAGAAAATTAGTGCCAGCTTATGCACAAAGACAGCTTAAAAAGCAGCTTATGCATGAAGAGGTTCAAAATGGTCACTGTTTATATAGGGTACTCCAAAAGACACCTGAAGAAATCCATTTAACTTTTTCAGATTAGTTTTATTCAGTCTGAGGTTTTTACTCAATAATTCTTTCTTAAAATAAGCACTTTTTTTCATTGCATGTGATCTTACAAATACAGAAGTACTTCTTGATTAATTAGATTGGCAAGGCATTTTTCAATCTTTTAAATTCATCCAAACATTTAAATAATGGACTTCAACTGCTTGACGGAGTGGATGATTTCACTAAGTTATTTGCAGCTATTACCCTACCCTCAGAGATTAGGACCAAAATTGTGAGAAAATTACTTTTATCTTACTATAAAATCTCTTCTGCTTTCAAATTATCAAATGCAGCTACGCTGTTCTGCAGTTCCTCACAGTCATCTATTTTAAGTAATACAATGCATGAAATAATGTCTTAAAGCAGTATATTTTTCAGCTATCAAAATTATGAAGTGGAAACATTTTTGTTGATTGGTGTCACCAAGTGATCTTTTTTTTGTCTTTTTTCTTCCAACACAGCATACGGATTAGTGTAAAATACTTTTCTCTTGGGTTCCCACTCAAAATCTCAGAACCAGCATTTAGCTAAAACTAAACATAGGAAGAGTTGTGACTGGCAAATTCACTTTGCACTAGCCAAGTGTCGATGAACACCCTTCCACGCAGTTCCTAGTCACTGTGTTGTTCTGTATTAAGGGAGTGAGACTATCTCTTTCTAACCCTCCTCATAAACTGTCAATTTACATTCTGAAGCAAAGTACATAAGCAGTCATACATCATTCTATCACTCCTGAGCTGCTACAATCTACTACTTTTTAAGATGTCTGTGACAATTTTGATGCTTAGGCTCACTGTGCTTACGCGGTTTCCTAAGAAAACCTGAATAATCTTATATTTGCTTAGATTTGTTGAAAGGTCGGCAAACATTTATTTCAATGTAAATTAGTTTTGACAACCATTTCAAATCAATACAGTAGTTGGAAGGGTCAGAAAAAGCAACAAAAGGCTTTAAAAACACTGATCTCGAGAACATCGACCCTAATTTTCACTTATTTTAAAATAAAACTGTATTTTGAACTTTGCATTATAATCCTATAACAGAAAATTTCATGTGTAATCCACCCGTAGCCTTCCTGAAATTCTCTGATAAAGACTATCTCATCTGAACATTCACTCCATCCTTTATTCACAGCACTGCCACATCTGACATCTTTTGGGTCATTGTTTTTATTATATACAGTGAAAAGAAATTTAAACACTGCATCAATGAACAGAAAAACTGTATATACTTTTACATCAAATTTAGGGATAGTATTCAAAGCAACTAAAGACAATAGCTTAAAAACTGATTTCAACCTACTTAAATCTTTGAAGAAGTGGGCAAATCTGATTTGATATCACTGAAAAGTATTTATAACGAATAATCTATTTTTTCATAGAAAAAATTTCTCATGTTCTTACTCAGTTTTAAGTCTCAATTTTGTATCACAGGCCATGGCAATTTTAGGTACATAATGAACACTAATTTCATAATTAGTTCATTTTCCTAGCACACCATCATATTTCCAAATATTTCTAGGTATCAAATGCAAGTTTAATGTTTATATATATAACAAGATAATTTCAAGACTGCTTCTAAATGTATCTTGATTTCAGTTCTTCTAGTTAGTACACAAAATCATATTTTTATTTTAAAATGTCTACGTTTTCTACTATTCTTTAATATATCTTCAAATCATCACAAGCATCTGTTGTAATTGGAAAATGGAATTCAAATTGTTTTTCCAAGGACTAGCTTATAAAAAAACTGCCAGCAAGCCAACCCCAAAACTCCAAATTAAAATCAATTTCAATTGCTCTGTGCTCTTATGATCATGCTTTTCTTCCCAAAATCCGTTTCCTTATCATCATTAAGCTTAAGAAAAGGGTATTTTAATGGTTTGATCCCTTAACTTTGGTGTTTGTTTTTAAAGCAGAGAGGTTTTCATTGTGATGTTTACCTATTCAATACATGTGCAGTTGCAAGTTGGTTAAATGGAAGCAGTGAAACAGGAGATAAGCTGCCAGCAGGATGAACAGGAACTGCCAACCAAATCTTCATGTTCTATCCATGGAATAACACCTTCAAAGAATCCAAAGAACATCTCTTCAGTTCAGGTTCTCAGAGGTCACTGAGTTTTATAATTATCTCCAAGCAACTTTCTCCACATCCTGTTAAGCTCTCTCTGAACAGCTGCGTGTGCTGCCATGCTGTTTCACCATCCCCTCCACTCAGAACTGCTTCCAACATAACTTCTGTCGCACCAGAAAAATCTGAATACGAGTGAAGATTTTTATCTATTGGAGGAAAAAAGAGAAACGATTCAGTAAGCCACTGCTCCAGACAGCATATTATCCTAGAATGCATGTTTAAAGATATCAGCTGCAACTCCTCAAACTGATCTGTCCATCAGTGGTAGGAAAAAAAAACAGCTGCAAAATTTGTTATTTTTTGTTTAGTGCTCATGCCTGTAGGACGTAGTCAAGATTGAAGCCACCGCACACAGAAGCATCTATCCTTCCTAGTAAAGCACACAAGTATCTTGTATCCACTCTGTGTTTCAGCTTGCTAAACCTGCTCTGTTGCAGGTACAGTTGCGTATATTAATAAAACTGGTAGCATTTTTTAATTAAATGCACAGTATTTTCTGGACCTTGCTAAAGAAACTGCAAGAGACAACAAAAAGAGTTTTTACAAATACATTAACAACAAAAAAAGAACCAGGGAGAATCTCCATCCTTTA
>JAVSBS010011040.1:15586-29023 GCA_033124195.1 Coracias cyanogaster
GATGCTAGGAGAAAGGTTGGACTTGATGACCCTGGAGGTCCTTTCCAACCATAACGATTCTGTGATTCTGTGAAAGACTGAGTTGAAAAAGTCAAAATGCATTTGCATTTCATTTTTGGTATTTGCACAGTGCTCTCTCCATATAAACTATTTATTTCCAGGTACACCTTTGCCACACGATATAATTCATTATTTAAATTAGACACTTACCTCCTGTCAGAGCGATTTCTGCTGTTGGAGAGCAAAGTCTCCACTTTATTCTTCCACTCTGAAATGTCTGACTGCTTGCCCTAACTGAAATGTTATCTATTTTCAGACCGACTGACTTGCACTCAAACTTCCAGCTGATGGAGGCAGAGGATGACCCTTCTTTTCGGGCTAAATAAACCTAAATGGAAAGAAGACATAGTCACTACGTCAAAAACTGAGATGACCAACACACAACTAATTAATAGTTGCAACAAGGACACAAAATCTTAAGACAATACACTTTCATTCTTTATCAAGCTTCTGAACCTTTTAACACTGTACATTGTAAAATTTTGTACATAATCTCATTCTGAATCCTTAAGTCTGTTCCACAGTTAGGTAGTTGTACATGTTCATAGTCCTTCACTAGAGAACACTAACCTATTTCAACGTGCTTGGTAAAGTTTAAGCCGCAAAAATACCCAAGTTCATTATATAAAAACAAAAAAAAGCAGACTTCTGTTTTTTATATTAATGCACAGGTCCGCACACTTTGGTTATTTTGGTTGTTCAGTATTGCTGCTGATGAAAACTGTGCAATCAGTACTTTAGATCTTTCAGAGGTGGCTGCATATCACTTCTAGGGCTTGACATGTCTGGGTTAGAGCAAATCACACATGCTAGGTATATATAAATCCTGTATTAACATTATCCAAATGGTTAGAGATGTGCATAATTTAATGTAGTCCCAATGCTGTTCTAAACTTCACCTGGTTGAACTCATATGTTAACACTCATTAAATTTACTATGAACCCTCAGGAGAATTTTGTAGTAGGTGTCTGATGGTCCTTTCAAGTCTAGCATCTACTATAAGCCAACCATTAAAGAGTCAAAAGAGCCATGATCCTTTCAGAATCTTTAGTTAAGGAAATTTATCAAAATTGTGTCATGTCCAGGCTTCTGATTAATGTCATACTGAATCGACTTATACAGCAATTCAGTTTTTAATCTGGAAAGAACAAGCCTGAAAAAAAGATAATAAAACACAGTAGTATGTTTCACTAAAGATCCCACCCTAATATAAAAATGTAACTGACAGACTATAAACCAGAATTTTAGTGTTATTATGTACCAGGCATAAAAACATCAATTCTCATGTTTAAGAAAGCTGAAAAACCCTAAATGTGTGAGGTGTTACACAGAAAATCACTTCTGAAAATGTAACAATTTAACCTGCTTTCATGTGAATATAAACTTAATGTTCATGAAAACACTGATCTCTGCACAATTTTTTTAACTACTTCAGCTAGTTCTAGCAAGATATTTCCCTTGATCAGATTCCTACTGAATTGCTGTATTTAAGTAAGGAAGCCAAAACACTCTCATTAATTACTATTTGGTTGAGGTACACTAAACACAAGCTCCTAGGGATAAAACAAAAAACATTAGCCTGTCTCATCTTCCATTTTAAATTCCAAGCATTTAATCAGGAAAACAGAAGTTACAGTCTCCTTTTATGTCTTTCTGACTGTCCTCTAACTTTCACACCCGGACAGTCTTTTTCCAAGATTATTTGAACGGAAGTCTGAATTCAGGGGAAAAAAAAAAAAAAGGCTCATTCAAATTCTCTTCTTTTAGAAAGCTTTTAGAAACCCATGAATTTCTTATCTACAAGTTCTTACATTCTTATTATCACCTACTGTGGTCTGCTTTTTTAAGCCCTGGATCCAAGCTATCTCTGGGTAATCTATGTTTTGTACCTGACTGAATTGCATACCATAAAGTCAAGTGACATGGAATAGCAAGAAAATACAGAAATACGAGATGGTTATTACCAGATTGGAAAACGTGATCATCTATCTGAATCATTTTGATCAACAACAGTGCAAAGACAGAACATGTAACTGCTGGTGCTCTTCTGTTACTTCTGGGCTAATGCACATAGTTACCCTCACTGTGGCTTTTATATTTAAATTCCTTTTCATTCATCACACACTAAATGATAAACAAAATATTTCTGTGAAGGCTCCTTAGGCTGGTAGGTTTCTTGGACAGCTGCTAAATCAAACTCCAAACTGGTACCTTACAAAAAGAAAAGGCAAACCCCAAACGACCTTTCCCTCAGCTGTCTCCCATAAACAACCCCCAACAAAAAGTCATTTTAGATTCACACACAGCCTTTCTGCTATTCCTGTAGAACTAACGTGCCTTACCCACAATTCTGAGATTTACCTGGATCGGTAGCTCCTAATTTCTCAAGACCATCCTCCCATCCTTTATCTACAAAAACGGAGGTGCTATTGAATACAAGGGTAAAAGCCTTTTTGCCTGATCTTATAGATTGATTCCTCTCTGTTTCATCTGGTTAGTAGAGCTGAGCAGGACAGGAGACTCATAATTGGTTTCAGTGCAAAGACAGTATGTTTCTTACAAAAGTGATGATAACTGATCATTGGAGACTTGAAAATATAATGTGCTATCACATTTTTAGTGTATCCTAGGGAAGCAGAGAACAGATGTCCCTCATTCTGAGTTTTTGTTACTTCTCTTTTCCTATTGGCCTATCACGTTGTAACATTTTTTATTATTCTCCAGTTTCTTCCCTTTTTTCTTCTATGTGGAACAACCTCTCCAAGCTATTCCCCTATTGCATTTTGCGTGTCAGTTATGACTAGACGCAGCACAGAAAATCTCAAAACACAATTATATGCTTAGCTCCATTTTTCATCAATGGGAAGCAAACCATTGCCTAAGCTAGAATAATGTTTGGCCAGAGACCTTTCAGAAAGGGGAACAAAGCAATAACGTGTTATAGCCCCTGAGAGGAACGCTCCATTCCACAGCCAGCAGCTGCTGTGGGAAAAGTTTTTTGCTAGCAAATGACCCCTTTCCATCTTGCAGGCATCAGTTCTTTTCTTAAGATTTAGAGCATATGACTCTTCTACTGCTCAGTGTCCTGAAAGATGGGAAGGATTCCAGGCAGGGTATACAATAATCTGGATGACTGACAGGTTTTTGCCTTCTTGAAGATGGAATTGTAATATTTAAGATGACAATTTCTTCCTTCAGTTGTGTATCAAAGAGATATGATACACTATGAAGTTATTCTCCAAAATAAAACAAATACTTTTTTTGAGAGAAGTACTGATTTTCAATAAAGCAGTTATTTGTGCACTTGCCCAAAAGTCTAAGAAGGAAGCCATTTTCTAAAATTTGGTGCTTTAGCAAAGATTTTACCTATCTGCAGAGAATTCACTCATCCCTTCTGAAATATAAGCTAAATTTATTTCCAATTTCTTAAATCACCTGGCAATCTTACTGGAAATTTAACAGTAGTACTTACTAACATTAGCTAAATTCTATGGGCACCAAGAGAGGTTTTGATGCCAAACACTGGCAAAGGTTTTCTATTTTGCTGGGAGTTATCATACTTTTATAGTAGATTTTACATTTTTAATAACTGTTATCCTTACCATTTTCCAACCTGTTTCAACCTTCCTCCAAATAGACTCTGCCTTCCAAACACCTGTCTCCCAGCCACTTATTTTTTCATTATTATTGGAAATCCGTGTATAACTATCTTCTACTATATTGTAGATGAGGTGGAAGAGTTTAGATGTCTTCTCTTTTTCAGAGGGAATAAAAAGTACGTCTTTGCTTTTCTGAAAAAAAGGCAAAAAAATACAAGCACCTTCATTCCCCAATACATTTCACTAAGACTATGTTACTTTTAAACAGCATGCCATAGTTTCCCACTTCAGTTTTGCTGCTAACTGAAAAAAATTGTCATTTTCAGGAACAGGTAATGGACAAAGACATTTCTGCAAAACAAAATTTTAAAACCAATTTCCTGCAATAGATCTGCACCTTTTCCAGAGGGGGGCAGTACTTTTGTTTTTAAAATATTCATGTGATTACACTTTTAGAAGTAAATTATTAACAAAAGAATATAAAATTAGCAAATTTAAGTAAGAGATTAACACATTAGGAATACTAGGATAAAGATTGGACTTAATGACCCTGGAGGCCCTTTCCAACCACAATGATTCTGTGATTCTGTGAATAGAAACCTTTAATCTTGAGTATATTTATTGCATAATCAACACGTAAATGGTTATTTTGAATAGCAAATGTAATTCTGTGACTATCATATACAGGTGCTTGTATATGACAGTTCACAAATCAAAAAACTTAAGGCATAAACTTAACTTCACAGTATTACTTTTTTTTTTTTTTTTAAAGATTTGTCATTGCTCTTAGGAGTTTCACCAAAGCAGAAACCTACTATAAAGCGCTATTCCTCTGCAGACCATAATCATAGAACCTCTAGCTAGCTACATCTAAGATGTTCACTAGTGCAAAAGTTACATACCTCTGGACCAATTTCACCTCTGGCTATTCGCCAAGCCATTGAACCTGATGTTCTTCCACCATATTCTCCAGGTTTAGGTGTTTTAGGAGAAATAAATTCAACAAGCTCCACAATTGCTCTTTCCAAAAGCTCTCTTCTTCTATTTTCTGACAAAGATCGTTGTCTCTGAAAATACATTTAAGAAAAAGTAAGAAATTCAGAAAAGTGGTATTGGTAGTTCTGCTCTAGAGTGACAGGAACTGGAAAAAAAAAAGAACTGAAAAAACAGACTAACATTTAAAGTCTAGACTGACTGTTATAGCACATGTGCAAATATAAATCAGTCATAACTACATGGTGCTTTTTCTGTGAACTTGCATGCACTATGTGGATTTCTTTTTAAAAAAAAAAATAAAAATCTGTGCCATGTTTGTTACACATTTGCTTGCTTCCATTGCGTATTTTATAGCTATTCATACGAATTCTGTACCATAGCTGTTCTTGATATTATTTGGGGGGAATAGAAAGAAAGCACAATTTTTGGGTCAAACTTTTCTTCTCTATGGTGGAGTGATTTGGTTGGCAACAGTCTTGGTTTTGTGATTAAGGCCAAACAAAAGATTCAGTTGGTCTCTGAAAGAGTTATTTCATGATGAGTAATTCTCTCATAAACAAATTATGACATTCACATTTTTGCAGATATCAGAAAACTGAGAAAAACTATCACCTATACTCCCAGGTAAATTAGTGAAAAAGAGAAAAGAATTACTAACATGCTTTCTTTGCCCAAATGAATAAAACCATGGGTGTGTTTTTGGTACACAACTTAAAAAAATTCATTGAGAGGCTAGGGTTTTGTCTCCATGATTTTCATGTCAAATACACAGACCTGATACGTGAAGTCTTTTTCCTTAACTGTGGATACACCCACACAGGGTTGGAAACTTAAGTTCAACATTGAGTATGCAACTAAATTACACATCTTTTTTTCTACTTTGGCGATGGTCCAAGGCATCCACACTCAGCCTACTAGGGCCTGAAACTTCAGGCCAATAAGTGTTCCAATTATCTCAAAAGCAATCCTGACCCCAGAAAGTTTTGCTGTTAGGGATCAGAAGAGGCATTTGAAGAGTTTTTGTTCCAGACAACAAGGTGGAACCGGATAAAAGAAAGTCAATATAGAGAAATGATGAGAAACAAGTCCAGCTAAATAAATTCCAGCTGCCAAATACCAATTCTGACACAGTGAGGGGGCAATACACCTCTACTTGTGTTGACAGATGACAAGCAGTGACTCCAGCAGTTCCTCATGAAACACCAGCCTGGGCACTTTGGATATTCACGTGCAGTACTCCAGAAATTACTCTAGCTCAGAGAAGTTTGATATGGCTTACTCTAAGTTATCAATACCAATCTACAATTTTCTTCAAGCCACTTTGATGTGGAAAACCCATTATCAGGGTTTATGACCACTGAAATTAGCAATACCGCACTGAGAACTGGTTGCCCTTGCACTGCAGCTGTTGTACCAGCATCTGAAAAAACCTGTTACAGAACAGTGCTTCAAGACAAAAAGCGTGTTTCAGAAGACAGGCCTCTTTCATGTATAATATGGACGTACACTAATTCTTTCCATCTCCCCGAACCCAGCAGGCTCTTGCTAGCAGCACGTAAGACATGCACAACGCTCACACTCTGCAGAGATCAACACTGCATGTGCTGGGAAAACCTGTAATGACCTTTCCTACAAATGACGTTGCCATCAATAGCATCCACGTACTGAAATGGATTCCAAGAACTTCATTATCAACTGCCATGGCTCAAACTTCCTGCTTTTGTTTTTTCTTCAGGTATTACCCTCTACATGCTCAGGCCTCACCCTTCTTTTGCAGACAAAGGGAATAGGACAGAAGAGGGACTGCGAACTGCTGCTTTACATCAGTTGTGCATCACATGCACGTTACTGGTGATGCTTCCTGAAGGACACTCCACTTTCAGGAGACCAGTAACCTGTGATTTAAGTGGACCCACTGCTGGGTAAGTAACAGACAATTTGAGGGCAGAAATTGAATTTTAAACCTTTAAACACGGAATACTGGTTCATCTCACATCAATCACCATGAAATGGTTGCAATTCAACCTAAATTACTAATTTTCCTTTTAAGAGCTGACTTGGCTGTAGCTATAACCATTCACAGTCACATCTGAAAAACTGGGCCTGAAGCACATTAAAAAAAAAAAAAAAAAAGATTTCCCTGCCCCACCATCTGATTTCCAACCACAGCAGTGGGAAGTTCAGGGTCCTCTCCCTGCTTTGTATAGGGGTAACACACAACGGACTGAAACAGGGCACTGCCCATACCAAGTAGGTGAAGAAAAACCTTTGTAGTCAGGGTGTGGTACTATTGGTACTATTAACATGGTACTAACTGAACAACATCACATGACTGATAATACAGAGGCTACACAACCATTTAGGAATGCTTCACCCAAATGAAATACATAGTATTTCTGAGAAGTAGAACAGTTACTGAATTGATTAAATTACCCCAGCCTCTTCTGCATTTAACAGTGAATCACCCAACAGCCTTTCTGCTTGACCACTAAACAGACAAACATGCAGAGAAATAATGGCACAGCTGCTGCTCTTTATGCAAGAAAGAACAATAATGATCTCTCAGATTCCATTTTCACTAACACTGCAGTACAGATAATAAATGTATACTGCATACCATGCTTCTCTTTAGCTGTAACTTAGAAGAATTGACCTTGAAAGATGCAGTGTTGGAGCTCTGCATCAAGAGATGCCAAGACTATAATCCCTCCCAGCGTGGAACCAGTCTCTAGGAGATCACAGGAAAAGGGAAAGTGAATGGAAGCCTCTGCCTATGTCAGTTATCTGCCAAACATAGAGATCCTCAGACAGCAACTTTTTAATGGCCCCTTGATTCCCACTGCATTGTCATCTTAGCATGGACTTTAGGAAAAGCCCTTTGACTAGGACAAACGTAGGAAAACAAAAACCAACCTGTTTTTAGCAATCCAATGACAAACTGCCTCTAAATTCCTGAAATCTAATTCCAACAATAACAGACAAAAGAGAAAAAGAGTAAGAATAGTTACTTACGGGGGTTAAATTTATTACCAACTTAATAAATTAAATAAATCAAACATTCTGAACAGGTACTAGGAAAAAGGAAGTATGTGTGGGAGGAGGGGAACGTGAGCATCATTCAACTTGTAGAAAGGGAAAGCAAGTTGTTCCTCAGAATAAAAGATATCATTAATCAGATTGACAAAGGTGTCCTAATACAAGTCACAAGACAGCTTTAATAACACTGGCAAGCAGCAGAGAAAGTGTGCAGCATGGAGAAGAGGGCTAGCATATTCTATGTGTAGAAAAACATAGGAGAAATAGAGGAGTGTCTTGGAAGCACATGTCTAAGTTTCTTCCCTGTACTCAGTTTTAAATGAAGTTTTCATTTCAAGCATGACTGGAACGCATGTTCTTTCTGTTTGCAAAGTGCTCATGTCAGCGCATGAGCTGCACAGTCCTATGAAGTAGGTGGAAAGTATTAAGAGACAGGCCAACATGTGGGACTACCTGTTAGACATGGCAAGGCCCTTGTTTTACTGGAGTTCTCTTGAATTCTGGAAGTGAAAAGGAGCATGATCCTACGGTGCCATCACTGAGGTGAAATGGAGATCAGGAAAGCCAACCCATGAGTCTGGTTTCTATCACTAGTACATCAGAAGAAAGGGCCCTAAAACCAGTTTTGTAGCCAGCAAGGGTTCAATGCTTGGAGAGGATGTCATTAAATTCCTGCAGCCCTGCGCAAAGTGCATGCATTCTTCAACTTGCACTTCTGATCCCTTACCTCCTCTTACTTTGCTGCTCTGGCCAGCCTTCGCAGTGCTCCACTCTGCTAAGTGACTACTACTTCATTACTGGCAAAATTATTTCAAGCACTGGCCTCAAATATGAGTTCAGCTCAATTCTTCACACTCTTAGTGTGTGGAAATAACCCTCAAGCCAGCAGGCCTCTAAAAAAGGCTTAATCTATTTATTAATCTGTTTATTATCTTATACTCTCACTGGAACTAAAGTTTCTATGCCCAGGAATCAGCCCAGGAAAGAAGTGGAAACAAAATGGAACCTCACAGGTGGTTCAAGGTTTTGTGGCATTCTAGTATACTGAGTGAATAAAAAGTTCATTCTGTCCCAAGTAGGGATCGGAAAAAGCTTAGTAGAGAGGTGCTGAGCGCACTCAAGTTCTGTGACTGACATGCAGGTGCAAATGGCTCTGTGCGTTTTGGGGACATCAAGCATGAACAGTATATGAGGCTATCAGCCAAAGCTCTGCTGATGGTATCAACACTTCTTTAAAGTCTTGGAAACAGCCTGTGAACTGTTCCTTCTGTTTCCTATAGCTTGTAAAGAGTAATGGAAAACAAATTAGGCCTACATTTCTTATAGCTATAAATACTATTGTTTTTAAGTTGAAAATGTATTGATGTAGAAAATGCTCAGCCACCCTCAAGGAGTCCACACACTTACAAAAAAGTTGTACTTCACCCCCAACATCTGCTGATGCACAAATCCACTCTAAAGCCATCAAGAAGAGCAATATATACACATGGTATATTTTATATGTATACAGACACACATTTGACTATGTAAGAGAAAATATGGTAATCCTCTTACATACCACTCTTTATCTTAATTCGCCTAAATTCAGCACTGTGACTGACAGTTACATATTCAGTGTAAAATGAGGTCTGTATCGTTAGCAGCATTTTATATTCCATAGTGCATGGACATTCCTATCAGGCTACCAAATGCATTCCTTTGTTCAAGGACTTCACAGGCTGGAAGGACACTTGTGTTTCACTTAAAGAAATAAAGTGAAGAAAAGCTACATACCTTTCTATTTAGTGCATTAATTGTTTCACGTAGTGTAGCTTCACTGAGTGCTGTCCTTCTAGATAGTACTTCTTCATGTTTACAGCTGTATCTCCAGGTGACGTCAACAACCTCAAGCACAAGTTGAAAAAGAAAATAAAGCAACCAAAATTTCCCATGTATCTTGCTTTGTTTAAAGAGCTAGCTAAGCAAAGTGTTTTTCTATAGTAATTCTGGAATCACACCAAGATGGAATAGATCATACACTTGCCCCACGGTGAGTATGTTTATTATTAGCACCATTATTCCTACCTCATCTTTAGAAAATGCAATTATGTAGGAGAGCTTCTTTCCCCACCCAGTTTCATAGAGAAGAGGTTTATCACAGACATTTTCACAGGGATCACAGTGAAGCCATCTTTTCTGAGATGAAGAATATACTTCAGTCCACACATGATCTATATAACAAAGGTCAAGAATAAACAACAAATTATAAGGACAAATCCTCTCTTCTAACATTATAGAATCTTGTAACTTTTCCTGATTTATTAAATGAACAGAAAGTGTTCTTCCACCCGTTCCTTCATCTCCATTCAGAAAAGTTACTAATGCTTTCTCTTTCTTCTATGATCTTAGGATCATAGCCTCTGAGATTCAACTAAAGACTCTATCATTCTGATGTCGATCATCTAACCTTACTTGCAGAACTATATTTCATCTCATCAGGCAAGACAGGAAATCAAATTTATATTGTCTTTGTTAGCTGAACTGCGTAACTCTATATGCTGCCTGATGGCTAATACAATCCAAGAACCACAAAATATATAACCTCAATTTGCACAGGTTTGCATTAACATTATAATATTCTAGAATACTGATACCTGTACAGTCCCAGACGTATCTAGCTTCAAACCCTACAGCTCTGCAACATAGCGTAAAACAGTTAGCCCACTCTCCGCAGCGTCCACGTCTGGTTTCCAGAAGTTTTTCAGGGTCGTTATACCTACAGGAGAAAAACAAAACAAAACCAGAATAACTTCACAGAAGATAATGGAAATGATTGCTGTACTGCACAAAACAAGTGTGAGCAGAACACTACTTTTATTTTGACTCACATGACTCTATCACGTTTGTAGCAGCACTGAAATGAATCTGCTTTTTTTTTAGTTTTAAAAATTGACTTAGACTTCATCTTAAAAACACCGGTTTTTTACCCTGGTCCTTTTGATAGTTAGCAAAAGTATCAAAAAACTAGGCATTTGCTCTTTTGCTAAATACTCTGCAAAAGACATGCATTACCCTTTGTGATTTCCCATAGAAGTGCAGGTTTTCCCTGAAATAACAAAAACCTACCTACGTACTATGTCAATATTAATGTACTTTATTTAGAAGATGTACTTTGTCAAATTAACACACACAAAAAATAAGAAAATCAGACAAGTATTCAGAACAAGGCCAGGTAAAAGAAAGCAATATATTGTTTTTAAAAATCTCTAATCTTACAGAGCAATTTCTGGTTCATCAACCATCCTATCATGTTACTTAAAACAGCTCCTCTAATCTTTCAACCAACAGCTTATCGCTTGTTCACTAAATGCACAAATGCAAAGCTGTTTCTTGAAAGACGAGAAAAGACAAAGCAAATCTTTGTATGCTCACCTTGGGAATCTGTTACAGAACTGACACTGGTTACAGTAATGATTTTCCACTCGACTGGCATCCCACCTTCGATCATCATCAGTAGGCAACAGGTAGTCACCTTTATGCTCCGTCTGCCCACCACACCTGCTGCATGGAAGATTATTTACCCAATGAAAAAAGTCATTCTTAAACCAATCCAGGAGCTCCAACAATAAGAAGTCCTCTTCATTCACATGTGCATCTGTAAAATTTACACAACACCAGTTAGGTCAAACAGAAAAATAATTTAGTTGGCCTTTCCAGTATCCACATAAACCACCATCTCTGAGGCTTCATTATATTTTAAGAGTTTCATTATAAAAAGTCTTCACATGTTACTTCAGCACACACCAAAAAGAGAATCTAAATCCTCAAGACTGAATAACGTCAAACTGTATATACAAAAGAACAAAAAACCTGCACTCCTAAAAACCACAGCTAGAGCGAGAATAAGAAATTGCTCAGAAAAACAAGTCAGAGATATAGTAAAGCCTGGTGAAGTTCCTTGTGCCCCTAATATTCTGCCAAGGCTTTGGAAGACAGTGCTAATTCTTTTTCTGCTCTTGTTTCCAGCAGAGAGAAAACAGTCTAGGAGATTGCTGGAACATGTGGAAGATAAACTCCTGACACAGCTGGTGAGTAACCCAACTAGGGAAGGCTCCCTGCTGGACCTGTTGTTTGCCAACAGAGAACTTGTGGGTGATGTGATGGTTGGAGGCTGTCTTGGGCATAGCGACCACAGAATGGTAAGAGGCTTTTATTATCAGAGAAGTAAGGAGTGGGGTCAGCAGAACTGCTAATGTAGACTTCTGGAGGGCAGACTTTGGCCAGTTTGGGAGACTGGTTGACAGAGTCCCTTAGGAGGCAGTCCTGAAGGCAAAGAAGTCCAGGAAGGTTGGACACTCTTCAAGGAGCTCGCACAGGAGCAGGGAATCTCTATGTGCCAAAAGATGAGCCAGCACAGAAAACAACTGGCCTGACTAAACAGAGCTTTGGCTGGAACTCAGGAAAAAAACTGAGAGTTTATGACCTTTAGAAGGGGCAAGCAACTCAGGAGGACAGCAAGAATGTCATGATTATTCAGGGAGTATATTAGAAGGGCCAAAGCCCAAATAGGACTTAATTTGGTTACTGCTGTAAAAGACAATAAAAACGTTTCTATAAATACATTAGCAATGAAAAGAGAGGACTAAGGACAATCTCAACCCTCTATTGGATGCTGGGGGAAACATAGTGGCCAAGGGTAAAGAAAAGGCTGAGGGTACTGAATGCCTCCTTTGCCTGCCTTTAATAGTAAGACCAGTTGTTCTCCAAGTGCCCTGAGCTAGAAGACAAGGATGAAGAGCAGAATGACTCCTCCATAATCCAAGAAGAAATAGTCAGTGTCCTACTACATCACTTAGATGCATGCAAGTCTATGGGGCCAAATGGGAACTGGGGTACTGAGGGCTTAAGTGCTCACCAAGTCTCTTTCCATCATTTATCAGCAGTCCTGGCTATCCAGGGAGGTTCACTGGAGGTTAGCAAATGCCATGCCCATTTACAAGAAGGACCAGAAGGAAGATCTGGGAAACTGCAGGCCTGTCAGTCTGACCTTGGTGCTTGGGAAGGTTATGAAGCAGATCATCTTGAGTGCCATCACACAGCATACACAGGACAACCAAGCAATCAGGCCCAGTCAGCATGGGTTTATGAAAGACAGGTCCTGCTTGATTAACTTGATCTCAAGGTGACCTGCTTAGTGGATAAGAGAAAGGCTGTGGATGTTGTTTAGAAAACATCCTCAATTTTAGTAAAGCCTTTGACACCATTTCCCACAGCATTCTCCTGGAGAAACCAGCTGCTCATGGCTTGGACAGGGGCACACTTTGCTGGACAGAAAACTGTCTGGATGGCCAGGCCCAAAGAGTTATGGTGAATGGAGTTAAATCCAGTTGGTGGCTGGTCACAAGTGGTTTTCCCCAGGGCTCAGTATTGAGGCCTGTTCTCTTTCATATCTTTATCCACAATCTGGATGAGGGGGAACAAGGGCATGCTCAATAAGTTTGCAGACAACACCACGTTAGGTGGGAATGTTGATCTGCTTGGGGGTAGTGAGGCTCTACAGAGGGATGGTGCCAGGCTGGATTGAGGATTGCTGGGCCGAGGCCAACAGTATAAGATTCAACAAGGCCAAGTACCAGTTCCTGCACTTGGCTCACAACCATGCCATGCAATGCTACAGGCCTAGGGAAGAGTTGCTGGGAAGCTGCCCAGCCGAAAGGGACCTGGGGGTGCTGGTCAACAGCTGGCTGAATATGTGCCAGCAGTGTG
>JAVSBS010011041.1:0-19672 GCA_033124195.1 Coracias cyanogaster
CCCCGGGGGATAATTCCTTCCTGAGCCCTGCACTGGGATCACCTATTCCCTGAGCATGGGAGCAAAATCTGCCTCCTAGTCCCACAGGCTGGTCACGCCTGCCCAGAGGCACTAGCACTGCCCAGCCCCTTTCCTCCCTCAACCTGGAGCCATCTCAGGGGCCTCCAAGAGTAGCAAAATGCTCCCAGCCCGATTGCCCCTGGGAGCAAGAATCTTTCCCGTGCCTGGTAGGACACCAGTGGGAACTCCAAAGCACTGGGGGAAGGCACTGGGACATCTCTGCATCCCATTTCTTGAGGCTGCTGCCACTGGCTCCACAGACAATGAGGATGGTGAGCTCTGCAGTGCTCCTCAAGTGCCAAAAATGCATTCCCTTGGTTTTGCCACTGCTATTCAGTCAAAAAGCCTGAGAGCCACAGGCACATCCCAGGCTTGGTGGTTCTTCTCATCTCCTGAGGAGCTTGCCTCTGCTCCCCAAAGGTAGGATTTCCATCCATCCAATGAGCTTTGAGTGTGGCCCCACCAGGAGCTGGAATTGCATTGGAGGACCTCCAGCAGCCTCATCCAGTCTCCTCCAAGTAATTCCACCAGCTCCTCAAGGATTTCCTCTTGGATACCTTGGGGCTGCGCCAAGACCAACTCTGTCCTGGTGGTGAAGCCTGGCAGGTTGGCAGCGGGACATGGGAAGAAGCTCCCTTTTCTCCTGTCCTGGGCCAGGAGTTGCCAGGTGGTGGCACAGTGCCATGGGGTGGCAGGGCCTTTTGCCCCAACCACCACCAGCATCCCTTGCTGGGAGGAAGGCCTTTGGGCTGCTGGCCCCAAGGCAGTCCCTGTGCCAAGGAGGCCTCAGGGGCTGTCCCTGCCATCCATTGGGCACAGCTGCTGGGCGTGCCTGTACATCAATCTGCATGTTCAGACAGTGTAAAAAAGGACATTTACACCAGACATGTTCATTTGATTGGTGCTGACACCAGAGGAGAAAGAAGGGGCTTTGGTTCAGCACTGGTGCAGCCTCATCTTGGGTACTGTGCGCAGGTCTGGGCCCCACCATTGAGAAAGGCTGTTAATGTCCTTGAATGTGCCCCCAGGAGGGCAGCAAAGCTGGTGAAGGGGCTGGAAGGAATGTCCTATGAGGAGTGGCTGAGGACACTGTGTTTGTTTGGAGAAAATGAGGCTGAGGGGCAACCTCATTGCTCTCTACAGCTTCCTGGGGAGGGGACGTGGAAAGGGAGGTGCTCATCTCTTCTCCCTGGCATCCATTGACAGGTCATATGGGACCCAAAGCTGCACCGGGGGAGGTGCAGACTGGGCATTAGGAAGCATCTCTTTACCAAGCAGGTGCTCAAACACCAGAATAGGCTTCCTAGGGAGGTGGTTGATGCCCCAAGCCTGTCAGTGTTTAAGAGGCATTTGGGCAATGCCCTTAATGACATGCTTTAACTTTTCATTTGCTACACAGTCATTTGATGGTGGCAATACCAGAGGAGATTGGAAAGGGTTTGTCTCTCTGCATGACTTCTACAGAGATGCAGTGGGCAAGCAGTATTTCCTCATTGCTTATCAATGCTCCAAATAACATTTGCTACTACATTGCTTATGGTGAGGTCTTCTTGGAAAGAAGCCCTGAACTGTTTTGTGTTCTTAACCATATCTTTTCTTGCACTTCAGTATCTCTTTTTCTCCTTTGTCCTTCACCCTTGGAATCTTTCTTGAAAGAGATGGCAGCCCTTCCAGCCTTTGTCTTGCTCCTTCTAGTGGTGTTCTTTTCCAGGCTTTCCATGCCCCTTGTCAACATGTTAGCCTTTGTTTGCCTTCGTCCTAGAGGGAATTTATCTTTCTTTAACCTGAGTAATGAGAAATGTCCATAGTGGTACATAGATGTACATAGATGAGTTCTCACCAGGGCTTTTTACAGTGCTTGCCTTTCCTATGGAAAGGCTTGTAGCACTTAAGAAATCTCTTTTGCTGTTGTTATAGAGGATGCTTAGAAATTTGCTGGTGTTTATTAACATTAATGTATCTAGTTTACAGAGTCCCAGCACGGTGGGGGTTGGAAGGGACCTCTGGAGATCATCTTGTCCAACCCCCCAACTGATTACTGCTTAATTCCATGTTGTTGACAGATCAGTAAAGTGCTTTGATCCCACTTGGTTTAAGCCATGTGGACTGAGCAGGTTTTTCCTGCAACACTCAGGAAAAACAAGCAACTGTCTCAGTTGTGTAGAGTAGTTTAAAAGACTTCAGTTACATATGACTTAGAGATACTGTACAGAGCATAGAGATTTAGAGACTGACAACAAATCACCCCGGCAAGTTTTTTCACATCCTGGAAATGCAGAATGACTGTTAGTCTCTCTCCCATAAGACTTATTTCTTGAGTGGTCTATCAAGGGAACAGAGAAAGTCACTGAGTTTGTTATTGCAGATGTTGCTGTAGGCTGCAGAAGACAACCCTGGCTGGGTTCCTATCTGAAATGAGGAAAGTTTTGTATCTGTCTGAACGAATGGTGCTCTTAGGCAAAACACCATTATTCACATTGAAAACAACAGCAGAAAATGCTACTGCCTCTGCCCACTCCTGGTACAAAATGAGCGTAATCACCACTTAGAAACAATAATACACACACAATCACAAACTTACCTATATAATTTATATCTACATCTACATATCTCTATATCTATACCTATCTCCTGGGTTAGTGCAAATAAACCCTCACATCACAGCAGCACTGCTAAGTCCAATGGAGGGCATATGCTGAGGACACCAGTTTGAAATACCAGAGCTGCAGCCAAGGCAAAGACAGACAAGCTGGATGGAACTGCAGCAGCAATGTTCTTGCAAGAGCTGTTCATAAGCAAAGGCAGGAAACAGGAGAAGCCATGAAGGGAACAGCTTGTTACCAATTCATGTGATGTCTTGGGTTGGTACCAAAAGCAAAGGGTAGGCTCTAGAAGGAAAGGATCAAGAAATAGTGACCTCCATAGCTGGGAGAAGAGCTGGGCCGTGGGGGAAAGGAGACAACGGATTGAAAACTCTTCTCTGTTAGAGAAACATATTGCATGCTCAGTAAAGGGCAGTACTGATAAATTTTTCTCTGCTGGGTGAAGGACTGATGTCTTTTGGCACTGGCTGGAATGTCCATCCATGGGCCCCAATGTCAGTCCTGTACCAATGGTCTCAGAGAAAGAGCAGTCTTCACAGCCCATAACACCTTAAAAACTGCTAGAGCTCCTGTCACCGTCATCGTCACCCACGGACTCACACCTCAAATATCAAAAGCAGGGACTTCCAGAGGTTTCTGTGGCATAGGCTACATTTCAGAGAGCTTTTCAGGTATCTTCTCTTTTCCTGACCATGCAAACCACCTCTCTTCTTAACATTCCTGCCAACATCTGTGTTGCATTGATGCTATGCACTGATATATTAAGATAAAGCACTAAATTACTACAAATAACCCCCTCTGTGATTGTTATAATTCACTGGTTTTATCTGTCAAGCTGGTGAGAAGTTGGGATACAAATATTTCCTCTGCCTATATACTTCACCAAAAAGCTCTACAGTAGGAATTAACACATAAGCTTTAAGCATATAAACTCTGAAGTATCATGGCATTGAAGGAAAATTGCAAGCCTGTCAGCATTTAAATATATTATGACCAGTCTCTTAAAATGCTCCATATTAGACCTTCCTGCATAGAGGCATTCTGTGAACAGTGGCTAAACTCAGTACTGATCAGAGATAAACTAATTCCTCTACAAGAGAGTGTGTCCTGTGCAGTATCTAAAAGGGATCAAACCAAGGAAAGTGAGCCTTGGAAGGTCTGAAGTTTAGTCTGAGTAAACATATAGAAAATATGCACTCTTGTTTTAAATCTGCTGAGTGGGAAAAGCTGAGCTGTGATTTTCAGAAGTATGCTCCTATGAGACTTCTCTTCCTTGTTCTTCCCCTTTCAGGTAGAAATACTGTGAGAAACAATTTCAGAAGTTAAGCCTAAAAAGCAGTATGCCAGAATGAAAAATGTTCATGCAAAGCATCAGTTTGCTTCAATATACATGATGTGTCTGTGAACAGCTGCCTCTATATACATCATCACAAAATATCAAACCACCGCAGAAAACAAAGAAAGGGATACATCTTTCCTAAGCATGAATGAAACTTAAGAGTTCTTCTGATACTCAAAATAAAAATAATGAAAAGTGTAACCAAGGTTGTCTTTCAGTCTGTAAAAACTTCTACAAATAAAGAGCTCTAACAAGTTCAATCAATTCTGAGTCTTGGATCTCAGGCCCAAGAAAAACCTTCAGCCTAATGAAGAAGATGATAGAAAAAGAAAAGGCACTGGCTCAGTGCCACAGTACACAGCAGAGGCATTAGCTGAAAGGAACAACTTCCGATTGAAAGCATTCAACCTAGAAAAGATTGAGAAGCACACCCCACCTCCAACCTCCCCTCCCCAACTACCACCATGTTCTTTTCATTACGATCTCCCAGAGCAGAAGTGTACTTTTAGATGGGTGAATAAATACTCTCCGTTCTGAAATTTAAAATACCTTGAACCTGGCAACAAGGTGGAGATTTGCTCATCGTCTTCTATCCAAAGAGACGTAATTCATCTTTGCTCTGGATGGACAACAGTGCCCCACTTACAATCTTGTGATACTACGTTGCATAAATTCTCCACATACTATCTTTAGATTAGAACTATCTTTAGGATTATTTTGTAAAAGTTCCTTGGATAAAATGAAGCAGCATCAGTGCATTGCTATCTCAGATAAGTTAAGGAAGGCATCCCGCTGGACCTATTGTTTGCAAACAGAGAAACACTTGTGGGTGATGTGATAGTTGGAGGTTGTCTTGGGCACAGTAATCATGAAACGGTAAGAGTTTTTGATTCTCAGAGAGGTAAGGAGGGGGTTCAGCAGAACTGCCACCTTGGACTTCTGGAAGGCAGACTTTGGCCTATTTACAAGCCTGGTTGAGAGAGTCCCCTGGGAGATAGTCCTGAAGGGCAAAGGAGTCCAGGAAGGCTGGACATTCCTCAAGAAGGACATCTTAAAAGTGCAGGAGCAGGCTGTCCCAGTGTGCTGAATGATAAGCCAGTGGGGAAGCCTGGGAGTTCAGCCTGGCTGAACAGAGACCTTTGGCTGGAACTCAGGAAAAAAAAGGAGAGTTTATGACCTTTGGAAGAAGGGGCAGGCAACTCAGGAGGACTACGAGGATGTTGTGAGGCTATGCAGGGAGAAAATTAAAAGGGTCAAAGCCCAACTAGAACTTAATTTGACTACTGCAGTAAAAGATAATTAAAAATGTTTCTATAAATACTGTCACAACAAAAGAAGAAGAATCTCCATCCTTTATTGGTTGCAGTGGGAAACGTCATGACTAAGGATGAGGAGAAGGCTGAGGTACTGAATGCCTTCTTTGTCTCAGTCTTTAACAGTAAGGCCAGTTGTTCTCGGGGTACTCAGCCCTCTAAGCTGGAAGACAGGGACAGGGAGCAGAATTAAGCCCCCATAATCCAAGAAGAAATTATTAGCAACCTGCTATGCCACTTAAGACACTCACAAGTCTATGGGGCTGAATGGGATCCACCCAAGTCTACTGAGGGAGCTGGTGGAGGTGCTCACCAAGTTATTTTCCATCATTTATCAGCAGTCCTGGTATCAACTGGGGAGGCCTCAGCTGACTGGAAGGTAGCAAATATGATGCCCATCTACAAGAAGGGCCGGAAGGATTTGGGGAACTACAGGCCTGTCAATCTGAGCTCTGCCTGTGAAAGTTATGGAGTATATAATCCTGAGTGCCATCATGCAGCACATACGGGACAACCAGGTGACCAGACCCAGTCAGCATGGGTGTATGAAAGGCAGGTCCTGCTTGACTAACATGATCTCCTTCTGTGTCAAGGTGACCTGGTCAATGGATGTTTTTTACCTAGGCTTTAGTAAAGCCTTTGACACCAATTTCCACAGCATTCTCCTGGAGAAACTGGCTGCTCATGGTTTGGACAGGTATACTCTTCACTGGGTAAAAAATGGGCTGGATGGCTGGGCCCAAAGAGTGGTGGTGAACAGAGTTAAATCCTGTTGGTAGACAGTCAGAAGTTGTGTTCCCCAGGGCTCAGTATTGCGTTTTATTGCTGTTAATATCTTTATCAATGATCTGGATGAGGGGATGAAGGGTACCGTCAGTAGGTGTGCAGACAACACCAAATTGGATGTAAGCATTGATCTTCTTGAAGGTAGGAAGGATCTAGAGAGGGACTTGGACAGGCCAGACTGATGGGCTGAGGCCAGTTGCATAAGGTTCAACAAAGTCAAGTGCTGAGTCCTGCACTTGAGCCACAACCCCATGCAATGCTACAGGCTGGGGGAAGAGTAACCCTGCTTACAAAAAGCAAGGCAATGGGGCCCAGTGTTTTTGACAAAGATTTGGAAACAAAATACACATAGATTTCAAGTGGGAACTCTGTGCAGAGCAGTGCACCTGAGTAAGAAAACCATTTTTGGGAATGAGGAATCAGACACAGAGGCCAATGATCCCTTTGCTGAGCTAGCAAATCTGAAGGATTTGTACACTCAACCAAGGAAACAAACCAAACCCTTCTATCCAATACCATACCCAGAAGTGCTACCTCTGCACCAGATTAAAATAATTCTGCAGGCACTGCAATAGGTGGAAGTACTTAGGCATTTACCAACACCGTTACCTAGTAAGAAAATCCATCACAAAAGGTTACTGCATTCTCAAACACCATGCCATCAACACCAGCATCTTCAGGCCTAAGAATATGAGATCCCATCTGGCAGGTGCCATCTGGAGCCCAGGGAATCATCTCCAATTCTCTCACCATGTTAATAAATCCCACAGCACTTCACAAAGAAGAAAAGCACCATTCCTGCTTGCATGGAAGTCAATCAATTGTAGGTTTTTTCTCTGGGACAGGTGCTTCAATATTTTTTTTAATTTTAGCTTAAACTACCTAACATTTATTTGAAATGAGAACCCAGAGTGCTTTGACAGGAGTCCCTGAAAGGGATTTTGGGAGAGAAGTTTTCCATTTGATCTTCAAAAGGATCTGACGTCACCCAGGCTCATGGCTGGGATCGTCCCAACAGGAAGGAGCAGGAATGAAGCTCAAAGCTTCTGCGGCTCTTTCCAGGTCCTGCTGAGATGAATGTACCACCAAACACTTTCACCTCAGCCACAGCAAACCAGCTCAAGTCTTGTCACAACAAAAGGCTGGGAGACGAGCAAAACACTACCAGGTGGAAACTGCCCATGAGCAGTGTACATCTGAGACAAGTAAACCCCACAGCTGCTGCTCAGTGTATCTGCTCTGCAAAAGAGCACAACTCCTTACGCTAGTGGAGACACAGCTTCACAGACCTATATGGGGAAATGTAGCTCTGTTTGATCCTGCAATGTTTTGGTACAGGACCTAAACAGCTACATTTCGATGGTATTTGCACTAGTGCTTGTAAGGTGCAGGAATTCTGTGCAGAAAGACTTCTCATTTTGGAGAAGGCACCTCAGAACGACTTTGGGGGCATGTAGCTTGGCAGTTAGTCCAAGTTCAGAGGCCTCTGTCAGCAGAGCAGACATGTCTTAACATAAGCAGCTAAATTCAAAAGTTGAATACAAGGTGACCTTTGGAGATGAAATGCCAAACAGAAAGACACCAACACTAAGGAACCCACTGAGGATGTTGGACAAAGCTCCTAGAACAGGAAAGGACAACCGTTTATAGTGCAAGAGCATAATTCAGGCAAGTAAATACGATAATAATTTGCAGTTATAGGAAAAATGTACTTCTAGTTACATTTGAAATTATGGCAACCTATGTTGAGTCCTAAACGTACTCTAACCTATTGTTAAGAAACTATCAAGCAGTTTTGAAGAGAACTGGACCATAAATCTAGGATTACCATGAAGCATGTAGAACCCATTTGTGCTGAACTGATAGAATTCACTTGCAATGCTGAGAGCTTATTTTGCAGACACTAATAATATTTTATTCCATTTAACAGCAATTGCTCTTTAATTAACTTGCAATTAATTCAATACTAATGGACAAATTGGGAGTTTTATTTGTCCTGAGCAAACTATTAAGAAACAGGCTGTGAGAAGTTGATGGAAAATTCAAATTAAGACAGGTTACGGCATAGCCTACTACTATACTACCCGGTTATGTTTAACTCCAGGATTTTCTTCAGCCAGGGTGAGTAGTAATATTGGAGCAAGCACAACTGGGCTATTTTTGTTGGTTTTTTTTTCAGGACAGAAGCATCAGCACAGAGCAATCATGAAGTGACAGCCTGAAACCTCTTTGTTTTGGTATAAGAAAGGACAATGACCAGAAACGTCTGCACAACTCACTAACTACATAAGATATCTCATTTATTTAATCAGTTAATTTTAAATTAATAACATTTGATTTTTTGCATATGTATGCAGCACATTCAGCAAAATTTTACATAACTTGTAACTTTAAAGTGTAGCATTTCATTACTATCAAAATGCAGTTTGACACAGTGAGAGAAAAAAAAGGCAAACAAATACCAGTCAGCATTTCTACCATTATAATGTAAAAAATCTAAGTTGCTTAAATGTGAACACAGTGCAATTTTACGGATAGTCAAAAGGAAGAACCAAATATAATGTAAAAGCTGTATCTACTCATAAATCTGTATTCGAAGGGTTACAAATTGAGAAGAATCAACTTTTCAACAAAAATCTCTGTCTACCACTTACAGTAACCGGTAATTTAAACCAACTGTTTCACCTGTATCGCTTCATTTCAGCAGCTTCATATAAACTTCATATCCACACTTGAAACAAAGTATAGAAAACTGCAAAGCTTCAAACAAAATGCAAACTGTAGAATAACAGTTTTAAGACTCTTTAAGAAGTACCCTACACTGAAGAAGGTGGCAGGAGAACACGAGCTGCTTTGGAATTCTTGTTTAGCCTGTGTATTTCTCAAGCTACTGGGTAAAAAAAAAAAGCTCAGAATCCTGTATATTATGTGTATAAATATTCCTATTACATGCCCCAAAGAATTAAGCCATGAACCCTGTAGACAACGTGCACATATGACAAAGTTGGGGCGATCTACGGAAGAGGCAAGAGAACCTAGCTAAGCTCTGGAATTGCCATTACCTGATGCAAGGGAACTCCCACACTAACCGGGACATCAGATTTTTCCTAGAAGCACAAACAGACAGCAACTCAATTCTGTTCAAACCCAGTAATAAGAAATCTTGACAAGACAAAGCAGTTGCACGTGAAAAGATAATTCAGCATCAGTTTAGCCACTGCAGTGTTGAATTATAATTAAGCATTTTACAATGACAAGTTCTGATTCATAAGGTAAATGGCATTTGAAACTATGTGGGTACAAATAGTTAATAGTAATGATTTGGGAAACACTATCAAAAGGACATCAAGCACAGACTAAATTCCTTCATTTGCTCCTCAGCACATCATATCTGTCTTTTTTAACCTTCGGAGAAAACATAGCTGACAATCTTAACTCTCTCACCTAGGACGCTGGCAGTAGCATACTACAGGATTATTTTTTTACTCAAAACTCTAAATTAAGGGGAATTCTGAAACAAGCTTGGTCACTGACACATGGAGAGGCACAGCTCAAATCAAACTATACCATAGTAGTCAAAACACAAATAAAAGAAGGTATGTAGATGAAAGCAAGTGAAAAGAGGAATAGCATCTGGAAGAAGAAAGGGAAAGGGCAACCTTCCTCCTCCCGAGCTCCCCATCCCTTACTTCTGCCCTATTGAAGCCATTCTCCAATCAGCTGATTATTGAATTTTAAGATGAGTCCTATCTGAAATAGGAACAAAGTCTTTTGTTTGAAGTATATGATCGAAGTATCTTCATTAAAATATTCCACTTGCAAGGCAGAGCTATGTCAGTATTCTTCAGGTCATCACCCGAAGAATAAATCCCTCTGAACTACCACTAGTTATATTACAGCCTTGTATTAAGACTTGAAATGAAAGCAAAGGCTGATACTGTCAACACATTTCCAGTATTTTCTAGGACACCTGCAGAGGCCTCCCGGCTTCGTGACCAGCAGCCATACCTGGGCAGTATGGTTGCTGTCCAGGACTTAAACAAGCATCCAAAGCACATTGACTTCACAGGCCCTTCCTGGCTGAAAAAAACCCTATGCTTCAGGCATTGTTCACCACAAAAATACAAAGAACCAAAGCCTGGTGTTTTTCTGGTACAGTGATTACAGAGTAGCAATGGAGTAATATTAATTAATCAATCTACCCTCCCCCCCAAAAAATTACAGTTAAATATATTACGAATTGAGAGTTTAACATATCAAAAGTTCAGAAATATCATACCGCTTCAAAAGAGTCACAGCCTATCAGTATAAAGGAAGTATATAAAACTATTTTATTGACCACTGTTCACCAGTATTTACAATAAAGTAAACAATATACAGTTTGATAACATTCAAATTACTACAAAGTTAGTTTTCACCTGGTCTTCTTGAGACTAAGTGATCCCAAATACTAAAAAGAATGATTCTACAGGTTTAAAGGGCTAGGTTTTGGTAAAGAAGATACATGCACATCAATCGTATAGAAGACTACAAAACATCTGTGAGTTTGTTTAGACATTCCTTATGATTCCGTCATAACTATGGAAGTTTATGAATGTTTTATAAAAGCTTTTACCTAACATGGTGGAAGTAGTAGTATCAAATGCTCTCCTGTGATAAATGAAACAAGTTGCAGAAAGCTTTTATTTACTTGCTGTTGATGCAAAACATACTACTTCAAAAAAATATCAAATTTGATTCTTGTTAGAACATATGCTTCTCACATTGCTAATAAATCAAATTTCAGGTTTTAATATTCATATATATAAAAAAGCAATGCCAACAATTATTGTGCTTCATCTTCCGGGCAAGAATGCCAAGTTAGTCGCTCTTCATAAAAAGCGATTACGATCTGAGGACACTTCACATTAGCTTCTTTGGCCAGCACCAGATCTGCCTCATCGGAGTCTTTCCTGATGTTGAAGAGAGTGGGATTTAAGAAAATGTATAATCATTAATTCAGTAAATTTAGCAGCTCTTGATAGGTCCTAAGTTCTGAACAGAATGTCGGCTAGAAATCATTTTTTTCAGTATACCTGTCACTAGAGCTACCAATAACTTCTAAGAATACAAGGCTAATAAGCAGACTACCGGCTTCTCGTCTTACTCCTGAAATGAAGTTGTCTCATTAGCCTAAATGCAACTGTCTGCCCTCCCTTAATATGGACAAAAATTGTGGATTTAAGACTTACCATTTCATGAGGAACATAAGCTCTCCACTGCTATCTGTAGCCCCAATTATCCGCTCAGGATCAAGACCCCTCGCAAACCCTCTTGGTTTATCAACCTGTTGAGTAAGTTAGGAGATTGTTACCTAGTCTAAGATAAAATTCTGTTTCAACATTAGAGCTACATATAAGCATTCTTGTGTGTGCGTATAAATATATATATATGTGTATATCAGAACACAAAAATATAGCCTTACATAATTATAAAAGCCATAATTACATACAATTGTCTGAAAATGACATAATTTTTTCATGGCTGATCTTCAGGTCAAGTCATTTAGATGCAGAGTAACAAGGAATTTTACAGCAATTATTCTAGCATTTATTTCTGAAAACTCAACAGATGAAACAAGTGATCTAAAAATCCTTATAGTAGATAAACAAGCTTGGCCAGTGAAAGTGACAAAAGAGGTAAAGCAAAAACGCGCTCCTGGAAGTGGGAAAAACACATCCTTTTCAGTCAAACAACAGGCTTGGATGGGCTTAAGCCAATTGTGAAACTGCACCCTTGGGGAATACCTCAACCCTTCTTGGCTCACTGAGATTGCACTGGTAGTAGGGAATAACGCAACTTTTTCCTGTATTAGTTACTCTAGGTTCACAATATCGTTTCTTAGACAGTGGCCACTACTGGACCAGACGAAGACACACGAGTTGATTTATATGAAACAAAAATATTCTTTGCATTATTCATCAACTATTCCTTCTGATGCCTTCCAACTTTTTTGATCGTAACCGTACATCCCGCAACCATCTTCAGTAAAGCACTGACATTGCCAACCAGTTTCATTTCAAATTGCTAATTTGAAAGTTTACAGAGGAAAACTTGAACTGTTGAGCACAACATTATATGCACATTATTTTGTACTTAACAGCATTAAATTTGTCGTGTTGTTTGTTTAAACTGTAGGAGAAACCCAGAACTTTAAGAAAAGGAGGCTTTCTTCAGTCACCCTTTCTATTCCCTCTCCACCATCATGCCTGGTCCTAATCTAAGTAATTGAATGGTCTTCATATTTTGCTATCTTGCCACTCAACTATTTAAAAATCATATACTAAATATGAAAGAATAACTTTTCCATTTGTAAATGTTTTGCTCTAAAACAGTGACCACTTAAAAGAATTCATAAATAACTCTTAACCAGTCTTACTTTCAACTACTCAGGAAGCACCACGTGACAATGCAAGAACTTTTACTCATCACGTCAACAGTTTTACCCACTATTTGGCTAGTCTCATTAACCACCATGAATGATTACCCTTTTCAACCACAGCTCCAGATGCAGTGCAATTTTTATAGTTTAAAACCCATGTTTGGTCTCATTCTCAAAGTCACAATAGGATTTTGGTGGGGATGGGGATGGAGATGTAGGGAAGAGATGCAGGGAAAACAAAGCTTAGCACATGAATATATACTTACAGAATCACGCTTTTTCTTTGATTTACTATCATCAGATTCACTATCTGACAAAGATTTTCTTTTGGCACCATCTGTTTTTTCTTTACCAGCTTTCTGAGAGTTCAGAAAAGCTTCGATTAGCTCTGGACAATCTAAGTTTTCTTCTGGTTCCCATGTGTTGTCAGCACTGAAACATACACATATTTATGTAAAACTAGGAAAAGAAGAAAAATGTAAAACTAGCAATTTTTTTTCTCATTATGTAAGGCAGGTCTCTTAAACCTAAGGATGCCTATCTTGCCATCTTCAGTAACCTTCATGTACTGCATTTGATGCCTGGAAGATATATGCTCTGCTGTTGTTGAAAAACAATATTCTTAAACTGGAGATACAGAATAAGCAGCTCTATTGACTCCTACGACCTGGACGGGATCACGGCAGCTAAAACAAGCAACTCCCACTCTGCCAAAATCTACCTGTCCATTTAACGGACTCCCTTCCCTGGCTCCTCTAAAGATTGTCCATGCAAGCAAATGATACGAGCACCTAAGACTTACAGAGAACAGAATCCACATAACATTCACTACAAACAGCATAACTATCTATGTCTAAGCTTCTACATACAAGGAATAGTGTCAAGAGTTAGAACTATCCTCCTCCTTCAGTTGGCCACAGAAGGTCATGTCCAGAGCTGGGCACTGCAAATGTTCCAGTGAGCATGCATTTTGTTAACTAAAACTTTTATTAGTCCATGAATGTTCCCTACAAGAACTAAGCACTCAAGTCCTCAAGCACAAATACTGCCACAGCGCTACTGCACAAGCAGGATGCCTACAAACTATTTGCAGTTGCTAAAACATATTTTTTTAACTTCAGGTCAGATCAGACCCTTAAATACTAAAACCATTGTGTTTAGCATTTAAGCACTTATCACTACACCAATCTCAGGTTCTAGACTGCAGAATGTTGCAATGCAATCACTTTGGGAGGTATGCAACTGTAATACGACTGCACATGTAATTACTTATTTCCAAATGCCAGGTGCATCACCTGTTTTCAGCCAGTAAAGGAAGGGAGGGAGGGAGGGGGCACAACTATGTGCCTTCTTTAACAATCAACTTTTTAAGTCCACTATAAGGTCTTCTTGTGCTTCCACAAGTCCTGGAAAAGAGACTCAAAAGATTCCTTCTGGGTATACCTAAGGAAGGCAACCATACTACAGAATTCCTTATGCAAATTCATCTACTTTGAGAGCCGTTCAGAAAAGTGAATAATACAAACTACCTGCTCCAAATTCATTGCTTCAGAGCTGCATACAGTTTAAATCCCTGCAAAATTTCTTACTCAGAAGTAACTTTAACTCCACCACGTGTCAACGTAACTGCCCGTCTACCTTCCCTTGATAGATACTGGCACAAAAAGAAAAGTTGTAAAAGAATGATCACTAAGAACTTGGTAAATGTCTGGGAACATTTTCTGTAGCACAAACACTAAGCTACGTATCTTCTATTTTATTTTCATACTTGATTGCCCCACCTGAATATGCGTTTATGATGTCCTTCCCTTGAAGTTCTTTAAAACATAACCCCATCATCCAATGCCCTCTCTGCATTGTTATTTCAAATAAAAGGTTAGTATTTAGCATTCTATCAGGAAAAAAAAAAAAAAAAAAAAAGGTAATGCCTTACTCTGTAAATCCTTTCCACTTCAAGTAGTATTCCACCTTTCCATTTACAACACGTCTGTCCAGGACTTTCTCCACAACAAATTCTTCAGGCTCTGCCTCTTCAACTTTTTTACCTTTGCCATTCTGTTTCTTTCCCATTTTGTGCTACAAAAGAAATTCAGAATGACATTATTCATTCTTTTGTTTTACACAGTTACTTCACTGGCCAAATCCAACTTTGCTCAGTAAACAGCAAAGAATCATGTACTTATCCACAATAAAGCCAGAAGCTCAGACTTCTTTTACGTTAGGGCATGTGGTCAGGTAACCTGAGCAAGACATATTAATGCTTTGGGTTTTTTCAGTTGCTTAATGAGATACCCAACACCTGTTCTTAAAAAGGTAAAATACTTTTGTCCATACACTCAGTGCCACTACTCTCCTTATAAATTTAATTATCAGTGCTACATGCTTAAAAATTCATGAAGCTTCTAAAAGTTAACTCTATGCCTGTAAAAAGGCAGAGGGCAAGAAACAGCATAAGGCAGAAGTAAAGAAAAGTAGTAAGGGAACTGTGAAAATGTATAAAATAAGAAAGGGATGGTACTCAAAAAAAGGTGGTTACTACCTTTTAAAAAAAAATAAGAGAAGCTGATGAGAGCAAAGTTTACAATGTATTGCTACTATAAGCAAAATGCTCAACAATAACCCATAACTATTGAAAAGGATGCATGCTAGGAGCATTCCATTACTGCAAGCCCTTCTCATTCTTAGCCAAGCACCAATGTAACTTACATTCAAACAGATGTCACAAAGGTGCAAAAATTTAAGACAGCTACACTTAAGTACAGCACTTAACATGTAAATGAAATTTTGCTAACTTAAAAAACTTTGTAAGTGTTTTAAGTTTACATTTGGAACTTCAAAGAGTATTAAGTTCTTAAATATTACATCCACATCATCCTCAAGGCATTCCCAGTTTAATAAGGCACAATTAAATAGTAATAGAAGGACACGTTTCAGAACTTCCTCTTTTGTAATCTTAAATAGTCTGGAACAAGCCCATCATGTTGTTTTATCACATTTCTGGAGCACTAGCAGACCAAAAGCAGTTTGCTTGCCATTTTGGACTGCACCTTGTAAGGAAACTGTTAAAAGCGGCAGCCATAAACTAATGGGAGCAGTATTAAGCTCCTAAAACATATAGTCAGGCAGCACCCTAAATCAAAGTGGACAGAACTAATTCCTCACTACACTTTCTACAGAACAGAAAACAGACATGCAAAAATCACAGAGCACCTCTATCTGCTTGACAGCTTTTCTCTCTAGAGTTATTGTAGGTTAGTTTGAGAATACTGCGAAGTAATTTTGAAAGTGTCAGATTTTTGGACTTTGTAAAATTTTGTCTGATGTAAAAGGTAGAAAAAAAAAAAGTATGTCACACTGGAAAAATGGTCTTATTTTTGCAAACTGAAGATTTGAAAACAATTCTTTCTTCCTAAAGCCCTGTCTTCATGCCCCTTATTTTTCATTATTATTTTTTCCCCTCCCTCATCAAAATAGCTTTACTCTGGTCAGCAATCCATAAATTGAAGGTGCAAAGAATGAAGAGGAGGAAAAGTTTCCAGTTTCGCTTTCAAACAGCAAGTTTCTGTATATGGTTATATCTCCCGTGACATTTGTTTTGATTTGGAAGCTTAGAAGAGATATTATCTAAAACAGAGCATGTATTTCCAATTAGATTTTAACTGCCTGCGTATCCCAGGTGTATTTTGACCACAGCATTCATGTCTGAGAAGTGTCAACTTAAGCACACTGGCTTTTTTTTGCCTCCACAGGAAAAATAATGTAAGACTGAAATTGAAGGGAAATAGAAACATGAAGATGTCCAATGCTTCTATGAAGGCAGCTTCTTTCAAGAAGTGGAAGTGTGAAAAAGAGAGATGAGGAAAATGAGCAAACAAAAAAAAAGAGCAGAGGAAAAAAAAAAGACACAGACTGACTATACCATAGTAATAACATTATAATTACTGGTGATGAGGCAAGCAGGCTACAAGTGGGGAACATCTCCATCTGTGCTCTCCGCTGGACTAAAATTCTTTGATTCAATGGAAGATTGTTTTCTGGTACTCTTTTCGGCTTCACTAATTCTTGTCACTTAAAGATAAATGTTTTTTATTTCTGTATCAAAGCAACTTTTAAATTTTTTTACTTTCTAAGACTTAAGTATCTACATAATCTTCCACAGAAGAAAATGACTGTCATGAGGCTCTGTATTTTTTCTTGAAGTGCAGTTAAAAAAAAAGAAAAAAAGAAAAAAAAAACAAAAACGAAAGTATGATTTTTGTTTTAGATATTAGAGATTTAATTAGGTCTTGTGTGCATCAGCACCGCTTTCCAAACTGTTGCGCCTTTCAAACCTATTAAAATAATACTTGATTGCAGAACCTGCAGAAATACTGAACATTTGTTAAAAACCTGTACATTCCGAGATTACACAAGCCCATGTAAATCTTGGCACGCAAGTGAACGGGGTACCTGGCTGAAGTTAAAGCGTACTAAACATCCACTACACTCACGAAGTTCATTTCTCTAAGGCTGCATATTGTAAGCTGCAACTTGGGCATCTGAGCACTGAATGCTCACCTATGGCACCTTTCCCTTTCTGCATTCAGAAGTCACATATGACAGATGCAGGTCTGGGGATAATCACGCTTTCTTTGAGGGGCAAGATTAAAACACTGATGTAAAACAGTGATGAAGGGTTTTAACATCCAAGAGGTAACAAAATCGGAATTACAGTCCCAAAGCTACACTATCCCTTAATACAGTTAGGTTTTGCATGCAAATACATAATGAAGCAGAATTAGTTATGGTTCCCATGGGAACCATAACTGATTTTCCTGACCTGTGCAGCAAAATGCTCAACAACATCAAAAGATTAAAATTACTGCATTCACAGATTCTTTCCTCTTCCTGAGGCACCCCCTCCACAGGCTGGCTAACTCCTTCCCTTCCTCAAATTAGGGAAAAGTGGGCAATCAGTTACTAACAGAAAATTCAGAAATTCACCTTGGTGAAATGTTTTAAAGTAGTTTGTTATCGCACAATATAAAGGAAGCACTCCATTGCATTTCTAAGCCAGGAGTTGATACAAGTTTTTAATGTATCTCAATCGGGGTCAACCAGTGATCATTTCAGCACATTTAAGAGCAGGCCTTTTGCGTGCATTATAAATCAGTTGCTCCGTTACCCAAATTTTCAAATTTTACACGCATATTTTTGCTTACTTCTCCACCTCAACCTCAGATGCATCTCATGCTATACTTTTTCAGTTCTGTCTTTCACAAAACTATGTATCATTATTACTTGAATAGTAACCAGCAACCAACTGCCCTTAGAAGTCCATATTTTAATGTCAAGCAAAGCTTTACAGGACTTGAGATCCATGAATGCATCATTAAAACGGTCCAGGAGGGGTTGACATCTCATAATCTCTGCTCCTATGAAATTCAAAGAAACTTGTTATTTGTTAAAAATCATTTCAAAAGGCATCTTAACTACGCCACATCATTTCCCAATGCTACTTGTAAAGACTGCCTTTTCTCAGGCAATTCATTTTCCCCAAATACACAGGGAGAAATTAAATGAATATACGATTTGGATTTTATTTTTTATATATATGATGAATTACATGGTATGCTGAAAGGAGGCTAAAAAGGCCTTAGTGTTCTCCATTGCAGAACGGACAAAACATCACAGAATCCTTTAATATTTTTTTTCCCAACAAGTCTCTTTAGAAATGGCAGATTTATTAAAGCCAAAGCCAATGTCCTTTCTAGTAGCCTTACTTTCTGGATCTGAAATTTTGGTCAGAATAATGCTGGGGAGGGGAGATGTGGATGTATCTTTAAAATGGAGATGCCAAGTTATAAGTTTGAAGAAAAAAATGTTGATTAAATCCTTACATACTTTAGGTGTGCATGAACTTACCAATGTAGTTTTATTGGAGGCCATTTTTATTGCAGACTTGCAGAGCTTTTACTAGAAAAATGCATGACAATTAAAAGGAAGTTTACGTTACTCAAAGAAAGGCATCCCAATACAATCATGGTCCTTGTTCCAACCCCCATGTACTCACTACATATAACATTTCTAATAAGGATTAAATCCCGAACAAAAAGTAGGTTGCTACTTTGTTCAGCATAACCCAGTAACGCACCATTATGCTAACCAGGATAAACAATACTGACAAAGTAGTATACAGGGTTGAAAAAAGGTTTTTCCCAAGGCCTTCTAAGGCATAGAGATGTTTCTAGGGAAAAGGGGGAGGACCATCAGGGATGCTTATTTCCTTAAACCCAATAGAACAGGAGTTCAGATTCCAGCAGTTAACCAAGATATATCTAGGTATATTAACTGTGAATCTGGTGGGAAGCAGCTACATATCTGTGGTGTAATAATGAATCACCCATACTGTTACATCTTAGTAAATACTTATAAACAGCAAATATTAATCTTAGTGCAACTATAACGTTGCCTTCTGATTCTCAAGTTTACAAGAATTAAGGTCCTGGAGCAGTATTAACTCAGCTAAGCTGTACATACCACACATTTAACCCTACGCAAACGATGTTGAACACAATCCATCCCCTTTTCCATGTCATTTTTCATATTGGCCACATCCTTAGGCATATAATGTCCCCGCCCCACTGCAAACTATAGAACTGTTAGAATTCCCCATATGCCTGGGCAAGGCAAAACAGAAAGTCCTTCAAGGCCAGAAAACCTCCCGAACTCGGCAATCCCGCCTAATTCTCCCCTGACACTGGAGGTGGATTTTGGCAGGCCCATAGGCGGTGGGGTAGGTGAGGCAGGAGAAGGGCAGGGGCGAGGGCCCCAGCGCAGAGGTGCTTGGCTCGTCCCCGTTTGAAATGCAGGAGGAAGGGGGAAAGAAACAACAACAATAACAACAACCCCCCCTGTGCCACCCCCACCAGAAAACGAAGGAGGCCCCGCGGAGGCCCTGCCGCGAGAGGCTGCGCCTCGGGCCTGCGGTGGGCGCACGTGAGGCCGGCGGGGACGCTCCGGGGGAGGTAACGGGACTGCCCCGGGCGGCGCGGGGTCGGCCAGCCGCCACACCGCGAGGGCCGCGGAGGGGGCCCGCCGCTCCCGCCCCGGGCAGCCGCCGTCACCGCCCGGCGGGCCCTGTGCCCCGCGCCCCCGCCGCCAGGGCCCC
>JAVSBS010011043.1:0-34143 GCA_033124195.1 Coracias cyanogaster
CCGCTGAAAAGGGATGAGACAGCTCTCAAGTCATCTAGCTGTGCTTTAGTTTTAACCTTTATTGGTCTTTAGTGAAAAAGGCAGGGATCAGTCACAAATTATAAATTTACACAGGCTGCATAAACAACATCTTTCTGATTGATGTAAGAGATACAGGAAACTGGAAGTGATAAAAGTAGATGGGAACAGACTGTATTAAGCAATCTGAAACATTTACTGGATGGAGGGATTTTGCCCTGAAAGACCCCTTTCCTTCAAGCCTCTCTTTGCAAGGCAGGAAGGAGAACTGCATAGGTGCACTCAGTGGAATTCCTCTGAATCCAGGCACTTAGCACACAGACACAGCATAATTCAAAACCTCTGCCAAGGTAAACAGAGGACTGTACTACCTTGGTATGCACTATGCCCGCACATTCAGAAAATGGAGGATGCATTCAAACCAAACAAGAAATCACGTGCTACTTCTTAGACAGTCATCTGGCTCACCCTCGATGAAACATTACAGTAATTAAAAACATGCTTCCTCCCCCACAGTTTGCTAAATGGAATGTTTACCACAAGTTTATGTTCCACAACTGCATCCTGGAATTCTGGCTATGAAAGCCACTGGCATGAAGCTGCAGAAATGTGAGAGCAGGGAATAATCTCTCCTTTTGCCAGCCCCAAATGGGTACCTCACAAGCAGCTCCATGCTAGAACATACCAAGGCAATGTCAATTACACCAGTCCTGGTAATGATTTCTATAGGACATTCAGCTTGGGTATTTTCAGTCTGGCTGAATATCATCTACTGCAATATGAAGGAATAATAAAAGAACACAGGAAGAGCATGGGAGCTTTGTTCACTTGGGCTACGAGCACACACTCTTCTGCTCTACCAGCTCATCTTCCAGACAGTTGAGACCTGCAGGTACTGCATTACATGATACCTAAGAGACACTACTGAGCCCTGTGTTAATCAATGGTCCAAATGGGCAAGCATGATCTCCCAAACATTCTTTGATGCTTACTTCCTTTTCTACTATCTTGTTCCAAGCCTTTCAGTAAGCAAAAGATTAAGAAGGATTCACAACACTTTGTAATCAAAAACACAGGTCACAGAAAGCCATTCAAAACCACACTGCAAACCCAAACACTAGAAAACACAAATCAGCTTACTTGGAAACAAGCGAGAAAGCTGCTGAACAGATTGCTGGGCAGGGAACAAGTCTGATTAAGATGTGGCCCAAAGCAGCAGGGAAATGGGCTCGGGTCACATTCTCAAACACAGAACTGAAGGTGTTGATGTCTGCCAGCTTGCTGCTGTGGTCTCCACCTCCAGTGTCTAAGATGTTCCCCCCATGCAGGATCAAAATTAGCACATGAGTTTTGCAGTTCTGATGTTGAACTCCTTCCTGTGAGAAAAACAGGGAATAAGAAGGGAAGAAGCACTTTGATGGACAATGTTGGTATACTCGCTGTCAATGTTCATAAGCAGTTAGCAGTGATGTTTTCTCCCATCCCCACTGTGATCTTTTTGTGATATTTGCCTTCACTGGTTGGGCAACGTGTGTGTATGTGTCTGCCCTGTGCTCCATCTAATGCAAGTATGTCTGAACCAGGTAGAGCACACTATGCTCTGACAGAAAAGTCTTGTAGCACAGATGTAGGTTCCAGATCAACAAAGATTATACACTGCTTTGTGTACATCAAAAGCTATCTGAACTATATTGAGACTGGAGAAGAATTCCAACACCCACAGAAAGCCTAAGCGAACACCTCTCTAGGTATCCTGAATGAAGCTGCTGCATTTACTGGAAAGGTTCTAACTCAAATCATAAAGGTTTTAAAAAGACAAATTTCTCTGCCAATGAAAACATCCAGCAAAAGCCAGTGATACAGTTATCTCAGCCTTTTGACACTGGCAACTTCATAATAAAATGAAAAATGAAGCTAACTTACCCAGACATTTACTGAAAGAGTAAAAAACATATCATTGCTGATATCCATAAACCTTACAAATGCATTTACGAATATGTGCGTACACAGACAATAATCAGTGTGCTCTGTAGAAGAAACAAGATGTAATCTACTTGAGACTGGAAAAACATTTTTAATGTCTCACAGCTCTGCTTTTTTTCTTCTTTACCCCTGAGAGTTATGTGCACTCAGAGAAGGACACAGTAATACATTAAAGGATCAGGCTATTTTTGTTTTAAAATCTTGACTGCCATTTTCTTCTGTGGTTCAGATCACGTGATTCCTGGAGATTTCTAGTTCCTGACCAAATATGAACGCACAATAAAAATAACCATGACATTTCTTGGTTTTTTACAAGGGTTGTTAATTGCTGGATTGGGTGATTTACTGAGGATCAGGCAATGTTCTGGACGCTTTATTCTTAAGTTCTGGAATGAAAGCTGCAGACTCCAACATTAAATATAGAATGAGAAGAATTTTTCTGAGTTTACCAAGAATAGCATTAATCAGAAAATCGGACAAGTAAACAAACACAGACATACATTCCAGCCTGTAATATAGTGAGGGATAGGGGTGGAAATGTTGTTAATGTGAATAAGACAAAGAAATGGCTAACTTTAGCACCTGTATAATGGTGACAGAGAAATGGTTGAAAACGAGAGAACTGTAAGTTTTTCCATAAAGCCACTCTCTCTGTTCGGCCCATGATTTTTAGTACCCAGTAGAAGTATTCATTGTGAAAGCATTTTGCTGACCTGCCTTGTATCTGCTTAAGTACTGGATCTTATGAGAACTTTTAGCGTTCCACTTTTCCTAGCTCTAATTTACAATTTCCCTCTGCATATGATCCCATCCCAGTTATTCAGAGGAGAAATTTAATTCCCTTTAAAAGCTAAAACTAGCTCCTTCCACAGCCAATGACAGCTTGTAAATAAGTGGCACTGCTGATGGGTTGGTGGAACTGAAAGCTTCAAAACAGAGGGAAAATTCAGGTGGGTCAACATTGCTAAAGTCACTGTTACAGAAAGTCTCTCAGTTGGATTTAACTAGTATCCTTCACAGGAGGACTCAAAGGGAATGAAATCAATTTGCCTCTCAGCAATAGTTCAGCCATGAATGAGACAAGGGACTCAAGGGCTGATGAAAAGGACATATGAAGTCAATCAAAGACTGTCATCATTTTCACAGGGCTGTAGGACTGGAATTCTTCAATAATGCAAAAGTAATCATTTCTGTTGCCTGTCCTATGTGTGGACAGAGGACCTTAATTAGTTAACTGGAAGGAACATAATTTGCTTAGATTCTTTCCTGCTTCTAAAAAAAGCAATTCTGCTACGATCAATGAAAGTTGCGTAATCTTCTTCACAAAACCTGTATTTTCACTGAAGGTCTAAGACGACATAACTACTTCTCTTCAGAGAACTGGGTCATATTTCCACTTAAGTTAATTATGCAATGTCTAAAATGCTTGTGATGATTTTCACTGATTGCATATGCACCTACTGAACAAGGGAAAGACACACTACAACACCAAACGGGTTTATAATTCCGTAATACAATAACATAGTATTTCCACATGTCTACCCCTTGCAAATCAGTACAGCTTGTTTTGGGAAAGAATCTCACCTCATTGTCCTCCTGTATTTCAACACTGCCTTGTGCCGGGAACCTTTGCTTTCTTAAAGAGGCTCTGTACAATTCACCTAAAAGGAAAAGAGACATAATTGACCATATAAACATTTGGCTGCCTCATCTTTTACAGCCATCTATGGAACCAAAGGAACGTTTCCAGTTTCAAGATAGAAAGATCTGTTCACAGGAAATCCTGTGGACAAACAGAACAATAGACAAGATTTCTTGCAGCCATACATATTAGAGGCTGTTAAATTCTTAACAGCAACATTTAGAACAGGATTCAGGTCCTTATACAGAGATGCGTAGTACCAGTACAGCTGCTGTTGGCCATCTGTGCCTTTCTGCAGCAGCAGCAGAAGAGGTCATCCGAGCTTCTGCATCATTTCTTCTCGTCCCACACACCTATCTTAGATACTCTAGCATGTCTTAAATGACACTAAACACCTAAAAATAGTCAAGTGAATTAAGCCTTTAAAGTTCTCAAAAGACCTCCAGGATCTAGCTCTTCCACAAACCTTTTTGACTACTTGGGAAACCCTCAGAAGTACCTGCTGTGCTCCATTACCAGGATGCAAAAATAGGACTAACAGCCATAGAGCAAAATACAGTTTATCCTCAAAAGAATTTATAATCTGAAAAAAAGAAGTGACATTGTAGAGAAATACGGTGGTTTGCTAATACCTTTTCACAACAGGATCACGCATGCAACATCCTCTGTTACAAGCACAACAATGAAAGTCTCTGTAATGACTTCAGTGCATGACCAAACAAATCCAAAGACTCACTTGTGACTACTTTCTAGGCAGACTGGCTGGACAGCAACCTGTGTAAGTAGTAGTAAGTAGGTATCAGCTTTAAGACCATGAGACTGTCCACTGTTTGACCTTGGGAAGAAAAGCTTAGGAAGCATTTCTTTGCAGAGAGAGTGGTCAAACACTGGAACAAGCTTCCTAGACGGGTGGTTCATGGGCCATACCTGTCAATTTTTAAGAGGCATTTGGACAATGCCCTTAGTAATTTGCTTTAACTTTTGGTCAGCCCTGAAGTGGTCAAGCAGTTGGACTACATGATCATTGTAGGTCCCTTCCAACTAAAAATACCATATTCTATAAAACTTCTACAGCTGGCTATTAAAAGGCTTGCCTTCTGAACAAACCTCTGTCCTTGAGGACAAAGAAGAAGATGATATAGCACTATCCACTTTTATTTTTCCAGTACGTTCCTTCAGTCATTGAAGGGAATTGCTATAGGATCTCTCTGTCTCTTCATAATGCACTCTATTTTCTAAAGTTGCATGTGTTAGTTTCCTAGGAAACAGCTGTAGGATGAAATTTGATGAGCACTGTTGTCAGCTTCACTGTCACATTTATACATGGGGCTAATCTCTTCCTTACAAACTAAAGGGATGTTCCATACTCTTGCCTCTTACAGCACTTATGAGACATCTACATCAGAGCAAAGCTTTGCAGAAAAAGAACCACACTGAAGCCAACTTACACCTTAGCTTATAGGGTTCTGCAATCAGATCCTGGAACGATTTCTCAGGTAAAGAAAGAGGAGGCAAGAAGAAAAACATCAAACTTTCTGCTGTCTCTAAGAGGTATTCTACTGGCCACTGTGCTTCATTTCCAAACACAAGGACAAGAAAGTGAATGCTGGTAGCCAGCATGGATTTATAAAGGGAAAATCATGCCTAACTAACCTGATAGCCTTCTTTGATGAGATGACTGCTTTGGTATATGTAGGGAGAGCACTGGATGTTGTTTCTTTCAGCTTCAGCAGGGCTTTCAACACTGTCTTTCATAAAATCCTCATAGAGAAACTGAGAAAGTGCAGGCTACATAAGTGGACAGTGAGACAGACTGAAACCTGACTGAACCACCAGGCCTAAAAGCTTGTGATCAGCAGCACAAAATTCAACTGGAAGCCAGTGACTAGTGGTGTACCCCAAGGGGTCACTACTCGCTCCAGTCCTGTTTAGCATCTTTATTAACAATATAGATGATGGGACAGAGCCTCCTCTCGGAAAGCTTGTAGACAATGCAAAACTGGAGGAAATAGCTGGAACACCAGATGGTTATGCTGCCATTCAGAAGGATCTTAACAGGCTGGAGAAATGGGTGAAAAGGAATCTCATGAAGTTCAACCAACTGAAAAGCAAAGTTCTGCATCTGGGGAGGAATAACCTCACTTAACAGTAAAGGCTGGAGACCAACCATCCGGAAAGTAGCTTTGCAGAAAAGGACCTGAGGATCCTGGTGGACAAGAAGTTGACCTGGACCCAGCAATGTGCCCTTGCAGCACACTACCAACCACATCCTGGACTGCATTAGGAACTGTGTCTGTAGGTCAAGGGAGGTGATCATTTCCTTCTACTCAGCACTAGTGAGATGACATCGGCACTGCTGTGCCAGTTCTGGGCCCCTTAGTATAAGAAAGACATGGACTCACTAGAGCAAGAACAGCAAAGGGACACAAAGATGATTAAGGGACAGAAGCATCTGATATGAGAAGAGGTAAGAAAGACAGGACTGTCTGGCCTCCAGAAAGGAAGGCTTGGGGTATGTGGGGGAAATCTTATCAAGGTATATAGCCGCTAGAAATTTCTTTAACCTCTGTGGCTAAGTTTCTCCATATTTAAAAGCAAGGTAAGTATTCTTGCCTTTTTGTCAGGCAAGGATTTAAAGGATTAGTCATTTAATACTTGCATAAAACAAAACAATACAACAAAAACCAAAACACCAGAAAACAAACCCAACATTAACAACACACACCCATAAACCCTGAACTTCCACCAAGTGCAATTGCTTTCTGGGAGTCTCTGCAATTTAAAGCTGCTTCTAGTTAAAAGTATTGTTTCCAAAAGCGTGTCCAGAAGACTCACGTTTTTCTGAAGGTCATCATATGAAAAAGCATCAGTTTTTTAACACCTAAACTCACAACAGAACCAGTACCACAGAAGCATTAGTTTTGTGTCACAAAAACAGATTATTCAGGGCCACATTATGATATAGAATTTGGGGGATTTTCTAAAAATTAGAAACAGATGTTTGGTATATAATTGTGTTAAATTGAGCTATAGGTATTAAAGTAACAGGACAGTAAGGCACAGGTACACCCCACACACTACAAGCAAAGAGAATGAACGTAATTGAGGCAAGCTGATTGTTATCAAGGATGTACTGAACTCTTCCAGAGGCGATGTGCCCCTTGAAAACTTGGCAGAAGACTCTAGTATCCTTAACTGAACTGCCTTCATTACAATACTAAAAATCACATCCACAGCTCAAGAAGACCCTTGCCCAGGTGAAGACCCCTCCCCTGAGTATGCGTAGAAGGAATTAAGAGGGAAATAATGAAAACTATGATTGTATGCAAATTTGGAACCAATCAGTATATGTAGGAGTGGTTTGTTGTAGAATTTTTGTGTATAAATGAAGCATGAATAGCCCTACTGGGTGTGCTTGATTTGTGGAATCACCACTGAGCACCCAGGCCTGAATAAACAATATCTCTCCTGAATGTGTGAGGATTGGTTTGTGTGCACAGCAGGGAAAAGATCACGGCTTTCAAACAGCACTTGTAGTGAACCACAATATTTATCTTCAAGAGAATACTGAAACAGGAAGGTGAGGATTCCTCATCACACACTCACAAACCTTTCTGGTTATCTATACAATGCAATGCGCTAGACAAGGCATTTCCTTGGGTTACTTGTGTGTTGTTCCTTCGAAAATCTTGTTCTAAAGATACACTTCTAGGAAGTGGAGAGGGTCGTTTGTTTTTTTCCTAATGCATAAATGCCAGGTTGCAGGATTGTTCCCTGCTTCACACACACAAAAATGTCCTATATAACTAGATGCTGGGGTTCTAGGAATTGTTTTAACCACTATTTCTGTTCTACTGTTAGTGTTTCTTTCAAAACTGCTTTCTCACTTCAGCTGAGAAAAAGAAAGAAAAAAGCATGATAGTAACTTGCAATATTAGAGGTTACAGAAACAATAACGCAGATCGGTCTTATGGAAGCATACAAGGTATACTTTTCTTTCAGATATACCAACATGCAGAGTTCAACTGTCTTCAGAACACTGCTACGCTGCCACGAGTTCAGTCTGCAGCAATGTTAGAACGTATACCATCTTGTGTTGAAAATCTGCACCTGGAAGTACAGTTTTGATATAAAAAGAATGAGATCTAAAAAAAAATTAAAAATAAATTTTAAAACGTGCCAAGGCTACGGCAAGCCAGGTGTTTTTTTGCCAATTTGCAGCACAAGTCAGGAATTCCAACAGCTAATCTTCAGCAACGCGCTGCCCAAGGAAACCAGCTTGCCTGAACGGAAAGCAGTCTGGCAGCAGAGGAGGCAGGGAGCTGTGTGCCACACCTGCGGCACGTGTGGCATTGCGAGAGATCTGCTGATCGCCTACTTTGGATGAGAATCAGATTTTGGGTCTACATAGGTTTAGATTTATCGTTCAGGTTAAATACCAGAGACTGAAATAACTGTTGGACCTTTTCTGTCATGATGACAATATAAAGGGTAAGACTGTTCAGCAGCTAAAGCTCTGTAGGAGACAGAAACCGACAGCATGACCAACTAGGGAAAATAACAGAAATTTAATTAGGCACTGAAATGAAACTGATTACAGAGAAATTATGTGTTTTACTATTTACTGGAAGGGCTTTAATAAAGTAAAATAATAACATGTGTTTTCTGGATTGAACCTCTCTGATGACATTATCAACATTTTACAGATTTTTCCAGCTGTCTTGATTCATACCATCATTATAACAATTTATGTTAATTGTATCATTATATAAATCACAGTAACAAAAAAGGTACTCAAATCCCATACAGAGTCAGAAACCACTGGGTTGTAATAACTTACATTGTAACAGCCAGTGATGGAGTCAGGAAAGGTCAGGATGGGGTAAGATTAAAACTTTCTGTTAATTTGTTTTGTCTTGTTTTTTAATCAACTTGCAAATGCATCAGCTACAGAGTCTGCTCAGCTTCTCAAAGCTGGCACAAGAAGCAGAGACACAGGAATAGCAGAACATGCTGACATCTCATTTCTCAAGATGGTCAGCTCCTCTGCTGGCACCCAAACTAACGGATCAGTAGCAGGTGGGTGGTAGCAGTGGCTAGCTCCAGCTACTTGAAGATCTATCTCAACTAGAATAAGGGTTCTTGCAGGGTGAACATGGTGCTTCTCAGATCTCACCTTCTCCAAAACCTGAGCTGTCCTTTTCTAGATTATGAACTGGAATCTTAAAATGCAAAAAAATCAATGCACAAAGCCAACAAGCATGAAGACAAACAAAACAGAAATACAGGCAGAGGTTTTGCCAATCATCGGAATGCTTTTACACATTGCAGAAGCTATCCTTAGTAACCAGCAATTCTCCCACACTACAAGAACACTGCTGACAAATGCTGAGAAAGTAATTACTGTCTAGCTATTGAAAACCACGCTAGTCTACTGATTAACAAATGTATGGTCAAATATTATTTGTTAGAATCAAAATCCCGCCTACTCCTTATTTAGAAATATGCAGATATTTATTAGCTCTCACATCTTTAGTGTTTCTTCAATAGGAGAACATTTCAAAACCACACATTGAATTGCAAGAGGTAGTAATTATGCTACCCCTTCCTCAGGGTAGCTTCTCCCCGATATTTGGTTTATGCATTTGTGTAATTGCAGCAGCTGACGTGATTACGGGGAACTGGCACTGCCATTCTGCCCTAAGCAACAGCCTCCCTGACAGCTCTGGGCAACCGAGCTCAGTAGCGTATGCACAGGGATGGATAATAAAGCATTCTGGAACAGCAACAGCTGAAATATGGAAAGGAGAAGAAGTACTTTCATTGAAATAACATCAATATTTTTTTTAATGTTCAATTTCCCATTTCCTGCCCAGGGAAATTTCTTGATGACTTAATATAAACTCTGTTTAGGAGTTGTAATCCAGGCTTTGACAAACACCTTTTTGTAGTTTGTATTCTGATACCAGCAACAAAAGTATCAGGGATGGAAAGAGCAAAATGAATGTTATTATATTCCGGAAAGTCAAATGAAAAAAATCTATGACTCCCATTTTCTTTGAGGCGAGAGAAACAAGAGAGAGGTTGAAGCCTTGAAGAAAGAGTAAACCCACTCAACCCAATCTGAAAACAGAAAATGCTATGTCTGGATGAAAATTTGAAACAAAATGGCATACTAGAGACACATCCTGTAACCTAGGGCTATGTGGCCAACCTGAAATACCTGGTAAACTTCATTAAAACAAATGGCCAAATATAAGTACTGTGAATAATTTGGTTTACCTCAGACCATAGTAGGTGCTCAACTATCATGTGGAAATGGTGACCTTGTTATCAAAACAACTATGTCAACAGTAGGAAAAGTTAAAGTTTCATCTTTTTAAAAGGTTTTTTTTTTAGAAAAACTTTTTTTAAAGTGTCACCTTTTGGGAGATTATCAGTTGATACCATTTAAAACATAAGGCTGCATTATAAAAACCAGCAGGAACTGTTAAGCATTTTTTGTAAGGACAGCTCATTGAGAACTACCCTAAGTAGTTAAATGGCTCCTAGCAATATGTGGTACCAAACCAAAGTGAAGGAGGTGAGTAAAAACATATGCAGAAATATACAGAAGATAGTTCACAGTCCTAAACTAAATGCAACAGCAGCTGTCATCTGAGCCAACTAATTTAATAACTAGGGAAGAGATTTACCAAGGGTTTCTGAAGAGGTGCACTGCTACCGCAGATACAGTGAGCCAGCATCTCTGGCAGGGATTGTACTGGACTCAAATTCCCACTGGAACTGGTATATATAATATATGTTGCACATGTTCATTAGTGACTTGCAAAGATGTCAAGCAAGCTGTGTGTATATAGCCTTGGCTGAAATAACTCATCAATCAAACAGTCTCTTCATGTGGAATGTATCAGTTCCCAAGATCAGCCATCAGCATGAGAGGAGAGCCAAGTGAAAGGAAAACCTCAGATAGTGATTCAACACCCCAAACCAGACATGAAAACCATGAGTCCAATCTGTGACAAAAAAAATAAGTAAATAAGTATCCTGAATCTAGAAGAAAAGAATTTGCATGATCATTCTCAAATGTCTGAGAACATGAGGTACAGTTCAAACCTGTACTAAGAATCAAGCCAGGTCACCTTTTATTTTCTTTTCCCAGATCTCTTCAAACATCCCCAGTATTTTGCCATATTAATTAGGGAGGAATTTAGAGTAAGAACCAGAGAACTTGCTTTAGGTACAAAGCATAAGGTGGTGATAGTCCCCAAACAAAACTGTTACCACGCTCCCATGAGAAATTATGCCATTTCTTGCCATCTGCTGTGCTATTACTGGCTGTTTATAATGACAAATCCATCATGAGAAATATGTTCACATGAAGGCTGTAACATATGCTTTCTATTAGCAAATGATAAAGAATATTGTAATACACTGCAGATGCAGTTTCGCAAACTGCACAGTTTAGAGGAAAATACTGGCATGCATGACTGAGCCCAATTCTGTTCTGGAAGCCACAACATGAGATAGTGCCCCTGATAATTTCACACTGTTCCTTCATTGGATGAATCTTAGACACATGCGCTACCAGACCTCCTACGTGACTACTACGGAGCACTGGAGTATTAGCAACATACAGGGTTTAGCCAAGGATCTAGACTTCAGGTGTTCCTCAACTCCAGTTCTCGGACCAGACCGACCAGAGCACGATTTCCACAGTGGAAGGACTGTCACAGAGTGGCAGCATGTGCTTATGTGCAGGAATAGCAAACCGATGTTTTACTGTGAACTTCATGTGAGCACTCAATAATTGTTCCCAGAGAGAACGGTGATGAAAGAAGACACCCTCGTTACACCACTCATTTCTACCAGCCAATTTCCTCTTTAGCAAGTGATACAAAAACCAAGAAAGACAACAACATAGTGAAACATGAACACGCTCCTCAAAGTGGGGCACCAGCAGCTAAGGAACCCTAGCAATGCCAGGCATGGCACTAGTTTTCATTCCTAGAGCAGTCAGAAACTTTAACAGCAACACTTCTTGCACCTCTTTAAGCAGAGTTGGGAGAAGGAAGTCCAGACAGAGCACAAAGCACCAAAGGCTTCTACGCTCCAAAACGAGCACTGTCCTGTATGAGCTATCATGGAAACCAGCAGCTTCACCCTCCAACGCTCTGCCTCTGCCACTCTAGCCAATGCTTTAAGGCACTATCTAATGTACCAAATAACGTTACAGGCACTTTCTTGGTACATTTTCATAACCCACATTACAAATAAATACATTTAGAGCAAAACTCAAAACAATCTTGGTCCCACCACACCCATCTCCCTTCTCAACATAACACCAGACTTGTGCTGGTTAACATTTCTATTCTATTATTATCTCTGCTTGTTGAACAGCCTTAGTGCAAAGCAAAATGATAAGAATTGCAACTCACGTTGTTTTTCCTGCAGAAAGCCAGATGAGCAAAATGCAGACTCTTCACCTGCCAGAGGAAAAAACCACAATGTGAAACAGGATTGCTTTATATGAACAACAAGCTCTTTACTTTTTCTACTGTATTGCAGTAAACGTTTTGTAATCGGCCACTATGTCGATTTCTAAAACTCCCATTGTCTGCAGCCGGAACAGCTCAGCATATGACACACGTGAAAACTGCTCTCACGCATTCATCAAAAGGTTAGCTTAGAAGCCAGATTTTACTCTTCATTTCATGAAAGGCATCATAAGCAATGAAACTGGTTGATTACCGGTAGCATTAGCCACTGAACCTCTAAATAACTACAAATTAGCATAACTTATCTAGCAAGACAAACCAGATGATTCTTCCAAATATTTAATAAGCGGTGTTTTTCAGAATGTCTCGGTTCTTCCATTCCCTCCCACAGTCCACCTGTCCAAGGAAAGTTGCAAGTACAAGGGGATTTTCTCAGACCTAAATACAAAAACCTCAAATACAGAGACACAAGGATATGGGAATAGAAGGGCCCTTCCTTAGTTTATGAGCACAGATAAGGGCCTCCTGCACCACTCAGGCCATTTCTACCATGGAGGGCAAACACCTTTGCCATCATTTCACCACTACAGAAATGAAAGCCCAATGGTACCAGCCCACAGCTGCCATCAGAGTTGGGATGGGAACACAGGTCCCAGTCCTTTCTCTAGATCCCTTCTTCAGAGGCCCAGGCAAAATTATCTCTTTTTCCTGCAATCTACCTACCATTTGAGTATATTCAAACAAGTGATAGAGACGGCACTCTTCTGCTGAGACACAGTCTGAATAAACAGAGGCTATGTTATATGCATATTTAGATATAAAAAACAGACTAGTCAACAAGGACCAGGGAAGCTAGTGGCACTCCATGATATATGAATAAAACAGTGCAATTGCCTGCCCACTGATTTTCTTGTATGCTGTGAAATCTTCTTCCCAGTGCCTTAAGAAGACTACAGAACATGTATGCACCATTCCTTATCTCATGAATTAAAAATGTTGTAACGCTAATCCCCCCTATGATTAATATATAATGGTTAATAGCAATTTTCAACTCCTCTGATGGATGCAGCAGTACAGAATAAGAGCTCTGCCACAATTCACATTTTCTTCAGATGCCCCAGCTGTCACAATTGACAACTTGGCTTTTAAAGGGGGTAAAAAGAAAATAAAAAATTACAGGCTCTTCAATACACAGCGGAGAATCTGCTTTTCGCCATTATTTGTGCTGAAACTGCAAGGAAAGAGACCACCTCAGTACCTGACTTTTGAGGAACAAAAATTATTTTAAGTAGAGGCATTCCAAGCTTTACACACAAAACATTTTCAGCTCCTCACCAGGGCAATTCACAGACTGTTGTTCTGCCAAAGAGCTTGGGTCCCAACTGTTTTCTGCTTCCAGCTTATTAAGGAAGAAGTATTATCTGCAATAGCTCACAGGGTGGGTAACTTGACGCAAAGTAGTCATCAGTCATTACCTTGAGAGGAACCTGCAAAGCTCTCAGGAATGTGAGAGCTAAAAGCAAAAACCAGGTCTCCATGTCAAGAGCACAGAGCAACCTCCTGAAGTGCTCCTATGCACAATTCTATGAATTACGATGTGACTGGAAAACAAGGAGTGTCGGGAAGAACAATCCTTCCCATGATGGCTTTAAATGGCTGCACAGATAGAAAATCTTCATCTCAAAAGAACAGCTCTTGATGGAAAGTGAAGCCAGCTTCCCTACAGAATTGAAATTCCTTTTTATTTGGAGAGTTTCAAAGCCAGACAACTACTTTTTCTAAAGCTTTACTAACAAATTTCAACTTTTAATATAAGTTTTTAACATCTATATTTAGGTCTTTTGGTTTGTGTTACTGTGTCTGTCCCACATTTTTCACTGCTTAAAAGAGATAAATAAGAATCAGTAAGGGGAAAAACTAAACAAAAGCATGCAGGCAAAAAAAAAAAAAAAAAAAGCGCCAGAAAGGAAACACTTGTTTTCAGATGCAGAGCAGTATGTAAAAGTAAATAAATTCTATATCTGCCCCATGTTTTCATGAATGTTTTTGAGTTCTTTCTCTGTAGAAAGCTCCCATCATATGCCACTGCCTTGGTGCAGGATATGGTGAATGACACTCATTTTGCAGTCACTTACTGCATACTGTTAAAGGGCAAGTGCAGCAAGGAAATGTGATAGAAGGAGAACATATATTTCAAGGTTTTTTAAATTACAGTGGTTTTTGTAGGGATAGAGTTAAATTTCTTCATAGTATCTTGTATGGCACTGTTTCTGGGATTTGTGATGGAAAGTGGTGATAAGGTCTGTCAGCCACATGTTCCTAGACTTAGGCTCTGTTCTCATTTCTTTCTCCTCCTGAGTGAAATGTTCTCCAGCTTCAGGATAGATGCCACAGCACAGATTACAATGCAAGTCTAAGGGGCCCCTAAATCACATTATTTTTCTTCATATAAATCACCCCTTAAGGTTCAAGGAATATGAACCTAGCCTGAACCTTGACTGAAATGCAGACCTGGCACATTTTAAATTACCCTTCTGAAGACATTTACAGTGAGAGGATAGGAAAAAATTGGGGAAAATAAAGACTTGATGGGGAAATGTTGTGCCTGATTAACCACTTGAGGGCATTCTACTTCATCCGTGTAACTACGGTCCTTTAAAACTAGACTACCAAAGGGCTGAGATGTTAGTACCACATTCAGAGACAAATTCATGAAGACAGCTTAGTTTATAAGGAGTCTCAAATTTGAAGAACTTGATCAAAAGAAACCATGCTAGTGAAACTAAGGTGGCATGAACTCTACGCTTTTAAAGAGAGTTAACTGTGCTCATTAGAGGAGTCCACGTATTTTCATCACACAGTAATTTCCACAGAATCTGCAAAAATGTGCTACTTCTCTGGCCTGGAAATAAAACATGATCTACAATTACTGTAACTGCATGCTACCAACTAGACCTCCACAAACTAGTGAGCAGTTTTTTGGGGCAATGTTGAAACTACCTTCCTTTCCCACAAAGGACTGGTAACACATGTAGGAATAAACATATCTATTCACTAGAGAAAGGAGCTGTATGTAAAAACAAGATTTACACAGATACCTTTAGTGTCATGCTGTGGTGTATCACCATTACACATGCATACATCTTTGCAGGTATGTGCTCCTGAGATGTCAGAGGGCATTTTGTACAATTCTTGTCTCTTGTTTTGCTCTTCCCTAGGATTACATTGCTGATGGGATCAGCATCAGAGGACAGCACAGCAGAACAGAGTTGTGTGCCTCAGCACCAATGAGGTGTTAGGGGCATCCTTCTTTGCATCCTTCCCCATGCACCCAGTCTTGCAGCATTAGTTACTGGCGTGCCAGTGGGCTTTATGGTAGGCACAACTTTCCCTGGTCTAATCACCTGAATTCATTTAACAACATAAACATACCACTGGAACAAACAATGTTCACACTCCACTTCAGAGTGTGGTTTTTGCCCCAGCAAATTACTGTGAAATTTAACTTCTGAATAGAAAAATTTGCTGGTTGGGTGGTTTTGTTTGTTTGGGTTTTTTTTAGTTTGGTTTGTTGGTTTTTTTTTTTACGCGATGGCAAATGTAACACTGGTGTAAGGAAAATTACATCAAACTTGGGAAATAATGGGGAGAGGAAAGGAAGTAATACACCTACAGATGGTAAGACCCTCTGGATGAGAATAGCAGCCAGGGAAATTCTAGGCCTAAAGGAACTGATACAAGAACACATGCTGATTTCAGCATGTGGACTGGATCTTAATACAGGTCAAAAAAAGGAAAAAAGGAATCTGTAGAGGGACTGCAAGGCAAGCAACACTCTCTGAAGCAGGATTTGGCTCTCAGCTAAAAAGTATCTTAGCAGCTAGGTTAAGCTTCCTCCATTTTTCATGCACTTCTAAAACATACAGCATCACAAAATTAAATGACAGCAGTTGCAGAACATTGGTAACCTGCCCCAGTATAAACTGCTACGGTGGATGACTTACAGAAATCCAGATCACTGCTTCTCTTTAAAACCTGCTGCTAGAAGTGAATCTGTTCTTTATACAAGCCATCTAATGTGTTCTGGAATGCTGTTGATGATTCTAGTTTCCATCCTTCCCTTCCACTGTTCAGTTCTCTAAGCCAAATGTTCTATTTGTCAGCCTTCACATTATTAGGCAGTGGCAGATGCTATTGCAATACATTTAATAGCAGCATATACATTACAGTCAGCTATGGACAAATATCCTTTAGTTAATTACATGACTCTAGGAGAACATGACAAGGAGGGACAGATCACATGCTACTGGGGGAAGTGAGAGAGCAATTTGTTTACACAGAACATTCACTGTGAACAAGACCAGGCAAGGCAGCCTTCAGAGAGGAGAGAAAAGCTAGTACAAGGTAAAAATCAGTATACTGAAAGCAGAGTCACGAAGGTGTAGAGATTTTTCTGTTAATTGACTGTTTTGACCATTGCATAAATGTTGGAGAACCTTTGAGATGCATGGCAGATATAGCAAAGGAGAACGAATCAGCAAGCCAATGAAAAATGAAACCAGATGAAGAGCTTGCTAAAAACATCTCAGTGTGTACCCAGTCTTGCACAGAAACACGAGTTTCCCACAGGATTTTAATGGACCTGACTCAACATAGCTTATCATTTCAGATAATATGGGTTAGTATCCACATCACAACTGACAAGTATCTTAACAAAAAGTCTAAACCATTCAATACAAAAAATTAACCATTCCAATTTAAGAGGAGAATGCTAATTCACAGCCAAATTGGCATATCTGCAACATTTTCTCTTTATTTTCATCCTAATAATTAAAATCTAACATAAAAAAAATACTAGAAATGCAAAATTCAACAGAACAATTAAGACCCCCATATAATTACGCTGAAAAGAAATAAGTTGATTCAATTTCTACAGGTTTTATACACAGGAAAGAATCAAGTGAGAAGAAAATATATTTCACATTATCATACAAGGAAGTTATACAAATACACTAAATATATGAGGAAAGAAAACAAAGGAGAAAAGATTAATATACTCTGATCTTGTACAAAAAAACCCCCTGACCTTAAAAATCAAATTAACAGCAGCCTTTCTGCCACACACAGGGCTGACTGCTAGCACCTTGCCGACGGTGTATTTAACCATTGCACAGAGAGCTGCGGGCTCTACTTTACTCCTAACGGAGCTCCATATGTACAGATCTAAACACTGTCTGAGCTTTATTATTGACTTAAACTGAGATGAATTTTATCTTATGAGAAACAATAGATGGTTTCCAGACTAGAAAGTCTTGCTCCTTCTGCAGAAACATCAATCTGGAGAGTGATGTAGCTACACTTTCCTCCTACACTTAGGATTTGTACCTGCTTAGCAACAACCCTATTGAAAGTTTGATGAAGACAATCTCCTGAAGTTGGTGATTTACTTCTCTCTCATGTTAATGTTTCTTCATAACACAAGACTGGTTAGACTCTCAATTTGGTGGAAAGATAAAGCAATGCTGCTCCACAGCCAACTTAAGAACTGCTTATGCCCTATTAAGTAATAAGATAGCAATTACTTTCTCATTCACTTCCCTATCTCTATCTTCCACTACGGGGTGAGATCAGGGTACATTTTTGTAGCACCTATCAGTGTATCCTACCCTTCTATCCGGTGTTGTCTTACCTTGTGCTGCATCATGTTTGTCTAACCAGAGATTCAAGAGGTCTGGGACAATGACAAAGGCATTTTCATAAACGCTCCGTGCTCCCGAATGCCCCATACAATTCACAGGAGCTTAGTGCTCTTTGAAAATCTAGCTCTTGTCAACAGTTTACTCAAAACCAAACCGAACTTCCTTAAAACAGCAGAAGAATCACTGTCATTAAATCTTCATAGCAGCCTTGTGCAAAAAAGACAAGAGAAAAGATGAATTCCAAGTGGTGCAACAAAAGCTATAGTGAATCCTAGGGCTTTAGAATTGCAATGACAGCACCAAACACAAGGGTGCCCAATTTACTGGTGTGGGAGTAGCCAGTGACTGACCCTTCCATGCAGTAAGTCTCCATGCTAAAAGCCTCTATGGCAGATTCTACTCTCCATTTCATTGTTGGAAGTCCCGTTTCTTCAGCAGAGTAAGTCTTTACGGTAGTCTTTGTGAAGAATCAAAAGGTACTTGCATGAAAAGCTTCTGCAATTGAGAGACGACTGCTGCACATTTTTTGGAAGCATAAATATGCTGTAGTAATGCTTGTTTCAAACTATGGTGAAATGCTGTAGCATAACTGGATGATGCTCCTAGTCACAGAATCAGAGAATGGTTTGGGTTGCAAGGGACCTTAAAGATCATCTAATTCCAACTCCCTTGCCATGTAGTCATATGGTTTAGTTTTAGACAGTCCTGTGCAGAGTAGGGAGTTGGACATGATGATCTTTATGATGACTTTCCAACTGGAGATATTCTATGATTCTGTAAATTAGCTTACTCCATGTATGTACATTAAACTTAACCTTAACCAAAAACATTATTTTAGTTTTCTACTTTGGTTAGTGCCTTGTGCATACCATGTCCAGGAGAACAGATACAGCAGCTGAGGAATCAGCAGGAAATTGCTCGTCACCTCTTAGAAATGTGCTGCCTCATGTATAAAGCAGGCTTCCCCCCTCCCAACCCTTACGCTAGATGGAAAAAGATGACATCCAAAAGATATTATATCAGAGAGAAGAAAAAAAAAATATAAAAATCATCACTCAGTGATGTATTTACTGTACTTAAGATCTCAGGAAACGTTTTTTTGAGTTACAAAGAATAGCTGGAGTGGTGGGATGTCATAGTGCACACTGTGAATTCAACAGAATTTTACAGTCTACCATTCATTTTTTGGAGAAGTTTTGGGTTTTGTGTTTTAAGGTAAGAAGCACAGAATCTGTCACTTAAAAAAAAAGAAAAAAAAAAATCAGTAGGATTGAACAGCTCAATCCCAGGTGGTGCAGAACGGGCAGGAATTGCAGGTTTCCACACCTAAAACAACTTGTCCAACAGTAGCACCTCCCAGTTCCAAACCACTATCTTCTTAGGAGCTGAATGTGAAGAATGAAAGTTTAACCTAAACCAACAACGGAATGAGTCCCAAAAAGATAGCAATATTACTGTCAGTGATATTTTCCAGATAGATGAACAATGCATCAAAAGATTAAAAGATCTGAGTAATCTGGTCTTGAGCAATGGGACCAAGAAAGGCCTTTCACTCACCTGATATGAAAATTTCCAGTTGTGAAAGCTGATCATGTCCATCTATTTTGCTGGTTACCAGTAAAGCAATCCATCAGTCTGTATGTATGGCATATGAAGCACAGGAAAAGTGAATTTCACAGGCATTTTACAGGCACTTATGTTTTAAACAACTAAAAATTAAATTGCATTTTGTCAATTTCCTACCTGAGAATTCATCCTCATTTGAAGCATTTTAATTCAATTAGTTGTATTTGCAGAATAAGAGAGTAGCATATTGCTGAAAAAATTGACTAATGGCTCTTAAAGTTTAATTAGGGTGTATTAAATCAATATTCATCCTTTGTGGCAAGCTGTATTACAGAAATTACATTGTTATTTGATTGCTGGCTTGCTTGTTCACTTTATATTCTACAAATATACCACTAATGCCAGCCTCTTTTTTTGTTTGTTTTTTTGTTCTTTAAGATCTTCATATTGCAGAAATAAGATCGTAAGCCCAGCGTATGGAGCAGATTTTAGAATGTTGCCTTGGCTTCAAGCATCAGAAGCACATTGACAACTCCAAACCTACCAGTTCAAGGATGCTGTGACTGGAGAACTAAAGATGACTGCCTTAAGCCTGTTGTACCGATCAAGTTTCAAAATAAAGACACAGTCAAGGTTCACTGGGGTTTTGCCTGTTTCACTTTTGTTGTGTGTGTAATGCTTTTTTAATGTTTACATTTTGGAAAATGCAAATGTATTAAAAACAAAACTATCCACAGAAATGTGACTTTTTTCCCCAGTAAGACTTTAAAAGGGACAAACTTGTTGCAAAACATCCAACAGACAAGTGTTTATGGAATCCTTTTAAAAGAAGCCCAAGTTCAAGCCCCTGCAACAAATCTGGTAGAACTGTAATTTAAGTTATTTTACAAATAAAATAAGTACTTGTATTAGGTTTACATAGCAAGGTCTTGGCAGTGGGGGGCTAGGGGGATGGCTTCTGTGAGAAGACAAAATGAGTTGTCCCCATGTCCAACAGAGCCAGCTCCAAGACAGACCCACCACTGCCCAAATCTGACCCCACAGTGATGCTGGTAGCACTGCTGGAGTAACACATTTCAGAAGGGGTAAAAACACTGTGCAACAGCTGTGATAGAGAGAGGAACAACTATAAAGATCTATAAAGATTCCATTATGATCTCAAGCTTGGCATTGGCTAAATCCTGAAATCTTGGCTTTGCAAACAGTTTTGGGATATTCAGCAATGTATTTAATGTAACGTAATGAAAATAGCCTGTCCTGACCTTCTGGTGCACTGGGCTCCTGTGACTTCAGTGAAAGGTTGAAAGTGAGATCTGCTGTCAGCCAGCCAGTGGAAGAGATCACGTTTTTCACATCCAAACTGTGACTCAGCAGCCAAGGGACAACACAGTCCCAGAACTGACTTGCATCACAGAAGCTACAAATGAGCTTAGAAATCCACTGCTCTTACAGTTTAAGGTTGTTTTTGTTTTATAAAAAGCACAGATCTAAAGAACAGACAATGAAAAGTTAAGCCTCTGGGCAAGAGGAAAAGTCTCTCAAAAGGTAGTCAGTCTCCTTTTATCCAAAACAGAACCAGTTATACTAAAAATGTCACTGACAGAAAAAACAGCTGGAAGAAACAGAATGGAAAGGAGAGGAGCAGCACAAGTAATGAGACAACACAGTCCTTAATGCACTGAGAGTCTGGATACCTTTAGACAATTGTTTTTTTCTGCAAAGCAATTTTAATTTTTTTTTTTTTGATGTTCACGCTGTTATTGATTTCTTTTCTTGTGGAAGAGACAATCAATCCGCAGTTAGAGGGTGGAAGAGAGCTCAGCAAACCAAAAACACCTACCAATTAACTGCAACATGCAGCGTTATCGACTGCACTGAGAAACAGCAGTACCTCAGTATTAGAGCCATTTGGAGGCTGGAACACAACACTTTTTTTTTTCCAAACAGTAAACAGGAAATTATGAAAAGACCACTTTGCTTCAATGCAGCTGCAGTTCCCATCCTGCCATGATCAGTCAGTCTTAGCCGGAGTATTTCACTATACCTAGAAATAGCAGCAAGAGTGCAGCCTGCAGCAAAAGGAACATTACCACGGTCATGAAAAGGATGCACACCTCTGTTGATTACCTTGACTACTTGTGTGATCATCATGCAAGCACCTTAGCCATTGCGAAATTTTTCTGCAATTGTATGAAGGTCAACTATCGGTAGAATTCTGTTCCTGTGGTATATACAGCTGGTGTACAGAAGAGCTTTCTCCTTTCCAGACACCTTTGATGTCATTTCCCAGTGAAAGAAGGCAACACAAGAAAAAGCAAAGTTCTTCTGGGCAAAGATTGCTAAAACCTCCCTGGCATTTCTGGCGAGATGGCCAGGAATCAGCGCTGTCCAGCAATGGTTGTTGGCTCACTGAAGACAGACAGAAGACCAGAGAACCACAGATAAAAGGAGAAACTCAACACAAGAAAAACCATAAAGCTTCTATGTTCTATTAGATCTGATGCAAAAGAAGAGGCATAAAGTTGCAGTGTAGCTCGTACAAATTCATGCACAGCAGCTCTGTCTGTGGCAATCATCCAGAAAACGCAAGGTGCTTTTGCTCAGGGGTTAGGAAGACAGAGGTGAATAAAACTCCCCAGCATGAAGTTACTAGCTCAGGAAAGACAACCTGATCTAGTAAAGCTGGAGAACAATGCAATGGTTTTCTCACTGCAGTTCAATGTAATTAAAGCTGGTTCACGTTCATGGATGCTTGATGCTAGTAGCCTTGCAAAATCCAGATACACTGGCACTGAATTGCATTGCCTGTTCCTTGACAGCTGCATGTTTCTTCTACTCTTTAGAAAAACAACAGGGAATGGGGGGTGGGGAGGAGGAGGTGACAAAATGAAGGGTGAAGAGTGAAGCCTGCTGTCTGTACACGGAGACTGAATCACAGCAGAACTGCTGATCTCCAACTGCAATGGCAAGCACTTATCTCCTTATGGAGCTCTGTCTTTCTTCATCCATTTCAGATGTTCCTGGATTCCCTCATACTTTAATTTGCATGTGTGAGAGAAAAGACAAAAGAAACAGTATCTTAAACTCTTATAACCCTTTCCAGGTCTCAAGTTCACATTTTAAAAAGGCCAAATTTAATAAGAGATGAGCAAGTGAGGAAGAGAGGACACCCTACTGTTTATGTGACCTTATTTTAAGTTTATGCAGGTTTGGTTTCAAACAAACATCTTGACCTCATGGGTAATGTGTACGCTAGATATGGTATTTTTTTCCCTAGAATTTCCCCCTTTGACATGCTGATGCAGGTTTAAGTTCACATGTTGATTACTAGCTTGGACTTGTCTGTGACAAGTTTTTGCCTGGTTTACCAGTTAAAACGTCTAGTAACCTCATTTCCCACTATAAAGAAACTCAAGTAATAAAATATAAAGCATATGTTGAATTCTAAGTATACAAATAGTCTTTGCTGTATTTTCAAAGGCTTCACCCTCACCTTCAGTGCACTGTGTTAAGAGTCTAAAAACAAACTAACAATTTCAACAGTACAAATGTTAGTAATATATACTTCAGGTGAGTTCATATCCTTAAGACAGCTGGAGGAAATGAAAGCAGTGAAATCCAACAGGCTGAACTTGTTCCTAGTGCTCAGTACATGCAATTTTCCTTAACCTAAGGGACTGATACTTTGCACCAGGGGTGAATTTAAATGCTTGACTATGTGTGAAACTGCTTTTATTCCACAACAGGGAAGGCATCTGCATCAACATAATTTATGCAGCTGTATGAGCTGTTAATTCAGCTTGATTGCTGTTTGTGTTATTTTCTGTAATGAAAACTTAATACATTTAAGTGCTGCTGCCAGTTTTCCCCCAAAGACTTATTTCCACCACTGATGAGAAAGGTTGTGCTGGTCAAGTGCTCTCAGTCATACTTACTGAGAATCAACGATGGAATTAAATTATACACTTGCCATTTATAAAGTTCCTGAGGACCTTGTCTGTCTCACACTGCAAATGCAGCATTACTTAAGTAGCAACCAGTGGGTCTTTACCTATGCCCAGAGCATACTACATCTTCTCATACATCTTCATTTGCTGAAAGAGCCCATAATTATGGTGCTTTATTAATCAATTTATTAAACCATTAAAAAGAACCAGTGCTCTGCTCTTTGCACAGGCACCTAGCAAAACCACTTACCCTAGAGACCAATCAAATTCTAACAAAGCTTTCTGCAGCCATAGCCAATGAACTCATTCTCTGAGAGCCATAAGAAAACCTAGCTTTGAGTAGAAATAAAAAAGTTTCCCTGAATTAACAGACCACGCTCCTCACATCTTTCCATTGAATGAGTGAAGTACTCTGGGAAAGAAGCCACATAGGACATCTTTCTCTTTTCTCTGTAATGTTTTTAAAGAGAGAATCTAGCTTTACTTTCTTTTTTTTTTACTCTAAACAATAGGACTAAGGCTGAAATTTCTTCCTGCTGTGGCACAGAAGAAACATGGTCTTCCTTCAAACATCCTCCTCCTTCCCTCTTGTAATTTGATGGTTGCTAATCACCGACTTTTCTAAAATTGCCAAATCAGTAACACTATTTAGTCTTGTTAAACTGTAATACAAACACTGTAGAATAATCTGCACTAACAATACTGCAATATGACCTATCAACATTTGGCAGATAATTTCATGAATAGAAGATACAGATGAGCACACATAAAGGAAAAAAAAAAGGAAAAAAATAATAATCTCTCTATATATATCAAGAAGTAGCTAATCAATAGGACTAAATCTGAGAGTATAAGGTGGCAGAGGAAAGAAGGAATGCATGTAATTTTCTTGTCTATTTAGAAATCTGATCTATTTAGCAGGGGTGCATCAGGAAAAATCTCTAACTGGCAGTGTGCACTACAGCCAGAACTCTACTCTCTTTTGCATCAATGAAGCAGTGAAAACACATTCTGGCATAAGCTCTGGTACATGTAATATTGCCTCAGCCTTGCACTAGCCCCATCTTAACGACTTCAGCCCTTGCTCGACATATCTATTCAAGAATGGTCAAAATTAGCACAATGAACTGTGACCTAAAAGCCATAGCAGGCTTGTAGCATACCTGAAGCAATATCAGAAGGGAGATGCATCTTACACATAGGCCAATTCATCAAATGCTTTGAGTTAGGTACACTGGCTCTAAAGACTATTCTAACAGATGTGCATGAACAGAAATGAAGTAAATGAGTAGAAATAGTTGAGAATTCTTTCTTTTCCAAAACATAACAGAATTAAATGAAAATAGAAACCTTCCTATGAAAAAGAATGGACTATAACTCAGGGGCTGCTTTATTTGTTTCTGCATAGATCTCCCAGGCAGCTGAATTATAGCTTTCACACATTTTCTTTGCTGCAGCTATTCAACTGCATAATGCAAACAATAATCCTTTTACTACCCATGTTTCTTAACAGAAAAAATCCTTAAGAAGTCTCTTTCAACTCCTTCCTTATGTCCAACACAAGGGGCACTATGAAAAAAATCAAACCTATAATGGGTGCCAAAATGAAAATAAGCATTCTAATCTTTGCCAGCCCTGGAAGAAATAGCAAAATATCTGTAAGAATGCAAGAATAGCTGGCCTTGGCAAGTCATTAAGATTAACTCACATTTGATGCAATACTGTATTCACTTTTCTTGCTACTTTGTAGCAGAGAAAATGACATATTTCATAACACATCTTACAACAAAAGATACAACATAGTATCTTTTACAAATTGCCATTGAATCTCTGACTCCAAATGAAGTTACCAAGCAAGGTCAGTGGGGCCTTAACACCAATGTTAAGAGCAAATGCAAAACAGAGTTTTTTTCTTCTCTACCTGTTTAACAACTGTAAATACACTGTGTGTATTGTGTCTCTGTGTCACTTAAATACTATCAAATCATTCTCATGGTAATCAACAACTTTGCAACTCATAAATATTACTTTTATATATCTGTATACCAAAATACACCTGTTCACAGCAGTCTTCAGGGCTGACTACATGAAGCAAATCCTCCTGAAAGGGCTTTTAAAATGGACAAAACCATTAAATTCTTTAAAAAGCTAGATTAGTTAAGAAGCATCATTATATATGAATTCCACACCATCAGTAGGTCCTTCTCTCTCCCTAAAGTCAAGGAGGTAATTTTAATTTTCAAACTACGCAATTTAGGAGACAAAGTAATAATTAAAGGAAGCTTACTTAGGCTTTTGTCCTAGGTCCCAGATTCTTACTGGCATATCAGTGCCCATTTACCACTCAGTGGGAAATAGTTACCTAAATGTTTCTCTAAAAGTTGCCCCAAACACTTCTCAAAGGATGTGTCACCTTGAAAATTCCAGATAATTATTTCCTGACCTTAAGGAGCAAAATAACCAGTGACAGTGACCAACAAACCTCTTACATATGTTGATTACAGGAGACATACAAAACATAAGTTGTGGCCTTGTAATGTGACTCATAGTTGTTGTTGAGCTGAGTCCAACATTGACTTACCACTGAGGTCAATAAATGTGTATTATTACCTGGCCTGCCAGAGAAGTTTCTTCCTGAAAGAGATCATCGCAACGCATTTCCCAGCACTAAGGTATTACTTACATGTCTATGTACATCTTTTAACTACGGGATGCTGTAAATGACATTTCTGTTGAGTATTTACATATATGACAACTAATTGCTTCAGAAGACAGATTTTCTTGTTAACTTTAAATTAATAGGTAGGGCAAGCTAAACATTACCTTGATTTTCTTCCAGCTTCCCAATTGTTTCTATCTGCTCAACAAGGTCATTTGAGTTCCACTGGCTCATCCCTATGAGAATGGCACTTTTTCCTTCCACCATCTCTTCTGCAGAAAGAAAAAGGAGAACAGAATAAATTGCAGTGACAAACAAGAAAAAATACAGGGTCAGAACTGGTAATAGAGAGAGAAATAAACATTAATCATGGTCCCTCAAAGGAATATATAACATGTTAGCATATGCAGGACTCTCCAGGAAAGCTTCTTGCTTGCCTACGTGCTTCATATATCGTGTGCAGGAAAACCATGGAAAATAGAGGACTGCCTGGATTTTTGCTCTTACCTTGAGCAGGCACTTAAAAACAAAGTTTATCATAAAATTACTTTGAGTGTTTAATATCAAGTAACATAATTAGTCAGAATTCTACCCTCCTCTTGGAAAAAAAAAAAGTGTGGTTTGTTTTTTTTTTTACTTCAAAACATTCAAAAGGCAGAGGGAAGGATGGACATTGACTAGTTTAAGGTTTTTCAAGCATGTTTTTTTCCCCCCTTTTATCAAAGCCACCTGTGCTACACAAAGCTTTAAATTTTCATCCAGGGACACAAAGATGTAATGGAATGGCACTGATCCCACAGCAGAGAACCATCTCTTTTATTGGGATCCCATCCAGGGAGGGGGGCAGGAAAAGCTGAAAGCACAAAACACAAACCATGGATATTCTCTCTTAAAAACAAAACAAACCCAAACAGGTCTAGAAGCTGTGAGGAAGCATTTTCCTTCAATTTAACAGCTGTTTGGCAAGAAGTGTGCAGAGACAAATCAGAGTAGCCTTCCAATTTGAGCAAGAGCTGGTTCCTCACCCCTGGGCCATTCCACTTGAAAACTCACCTAGGAGGCAAAGGGGTTTCTGAGTGCACAAATTTGGGCTTGAGCTTTTGTTCCCATTTAAACCTTTGCATTTCAGAAGTGCTGTGGCATGCAGGCCTGTCTGAGAAGAATGCAACTACATGCATCTAAGCAAAAGATTCCTCTCTACACTTGCTTATCCCCACCTCTCTGCTGCTGTGGTGATGGGAGCAGAATACACTACAAGTCTGAAGGACACAGAGGGTGACATCACATCTAAAAGGCTGCTGACTCGAAAGACCTGGATTCTTTTTGTGGTTGTCACAGAACCTGCCTAACCCTGGGAAAGCCATTCAGTTTCTCCTTTCCTTTAGTGCCTTGCCAGCAAACACAAGATGACCCTGCATCTTTCCTTCCATCCTATGAAAAGCTTCTTACCTAGTTCACACATTTTACCTGAGGAGAATCTGCTAGCACCAAGGCAAAAAAAATCTAATAAGCCTAAAGTTTCCAACTTGGAATCATAACTCAGTCCCGCCATGAACTGAGAACTTTCTGCCTGACTTATTTCATGCTACATGGGAAGCAAGAAACAAAGGAAAGCAGAGCAGAAGAAAACAGTAAAGTATTGCTTCTCCCTTCCTCTATGGATTTCACTGTACTAAACAGCTAGCCACGGCAGATGAATCAACAGTCAAAACATGTACAGCTGCTCCATCTCAAACACAGGTGCTTGATTCTTTGTTTACAGGGCTGTCAGACAGAAATCTCTGAGGAACCGGGGTCTGACCCCAGCTGTTTTTCAGAATGCAAAAGCAGCTCACTAAGGTTATGTTTTAATTGTGCCCACTGCTGTGCACTCTGCCTCCTACTTCAGGCTGTCTCTGAAGTGCAAATAACACAAGGGTAGATGTAGAGTCTGGGATAGCTTCCAAATTCTCCCATAAAGAAACACAGTACTCAATTCCAGCTGCACCGTGCAGAAAGTCCTTTCGGCTGCAAGTCTATCAAGCGCTGCAGGAGCACCCTGTATAAATAACAGAGACGGGTGAGAAATACAGGTAAGAAACATTACAGGAAACGTAATGCTGAAGGCTGAATAAGAGTATGAAGGTACTTCATTTCTAGGAGGTGAAAGCTGCAGTCTCTCTCCTGGACAGGTTCTCCTCACTCTACACAAACTCCTGCAGTTCCTCTGGTGCTATGTTTAAATAGACTGATAATGCCAATTACTGCAGCCCACACATGCTTTCCTCTACAAAAGATACAAGCTCCCACATCACCCGGAGAGCTCTGAGCATAGGAACGCCTCCTGCCTCTTTAGCTACTATCTATGCTTTTGTGCACATTTATTTTCCTGCCATTTAAACACTTCATTATACCTACATGGACATTTGGGTTAAAGCAGAGATGATACTAAATAAGAAGCTGTGGAATCCCTCGAGGGCAAAGAGGCCTCACAAAGAGATTTGGATAGATAGCGAGCTGAGTAATCACCAACCATATGACATTTAACAAGGGTAAGTGCCATATTGTCCACCTGGTTCGTGGTAATCCTGGTTATCCTGATCGTGTAGTAAGCGATCCTACTCCCAAAGACAGATCCCAATAACATTTTTTGCATCAAAGAAACTACCTAATCTGAAGGGTCTGAATCATCAACACTTTGGTTCTGTTTTTGGAGCAAATTATGAGTTGATGGTCAAAGTTACAATTCCCGTTTCACATGGAATTTGGAAACATTACTGGAAACCCTCAAGACAGCTGTTTAAGCACATGGTAGGAGACCACTGAAAAGGACCCACACAGCATGGAGTAAAATCAGCAGAGGCTATTTTTCTTTTCTATTTCCAACTCTTCCAGTCACTAAACTTTAATATTTCAATGCAGTTTAAACAATTTAGGTATTCTGCTCTCCTTGAATGCCCAGTGGGAACAGAGCACCATCTCTCATTCTCTTCATGTCTGGATGTCTCCAATACACATTTAATTTTGATCCACAATAAGCAGTTTATCACAAATTATTATCTCTCACTAAAAGTCTGTTATTAGAGGATTAACAACCCAGTAACAGATGTTGTTCATTCTCTATACATAGCAGACACTTTTTTTTTTAGTAACAATGATAAAAAGGATAGCTGCTGTCATTATAAGCATTTCAGACTATGTAGACTGCTCCTGACACTAAAAAATTAAGAAGTATTTCATAAATGCTGTATTACATACTAAGTCAATATACTTTAGACACAGCATTCAGTGGTCAAAAACTAGGAATATCATGACATTTCTCCCAAATATATTTAAAATGTAATATGTAAAAGAATATACATACACACTTAACCTCTTCCTTCCAAACTTTGGAAATCATCCTGCCATAGAAGACCTGAGACAGTGGACAGCATTAGAAATGGTAAAATCACTGCATAGACATTCTGATTTTAAAGTAGTTTATCTCAAAAAAAAAGAAGAATTAAGAGAATGGAGGCAGTAGACTGGGACAAAGAATATTTGGGATTGTCTTCTCCACTCCAAAATCCAATGCACTATGTACATATGTGCTGAAGTTTGCCAGTGCAGTAGCCACACAGCTGAACAGCATTGGCTAGCACACGGAATACAGCATGTTAGGTCCAGAACTGTCACTGGCAAAACATGAAGCCCATTTCAGTTGGGCCTGAACAACTTCTGCTACATCTTGTTCCAGGTAAGTGAGGAGTATTTGGGAGGAAAGGTTGCATAAGCCTTTTAATCACTTCAGCTTGACTGAAATGTAGAGAATACTCTCAAGCATGACGAGGAAGAAGGCTTGATATGAGCATGTGATGCTTTTTAAAAATGAAAATTAATATTTCATCCCTATTTTTTCTCAAGTTTCCAATGTTGGGGTTCTCAACTGATGCAATTTTCACTATTCTTGATTTTCAGAGCCTGGGTACTCTGAAAAAATACTTTTAAAAGATCCTTCAAACTAGACATCTCCAATTTGTAGTACTTAAGCAGTTGTTTTTAAGCTGACACGGGTTTTTCACCCAAAAAGAATCTAGACTAACTTCAGTGAACTATGAGGATCCTTTAACATGCATTAACTCCAGGAAGAGGATATCTTTCCTCACATTTGTGAAGCATTGTGTGAATCTGGTACAGTAGTAAATTATTGTTCATGCATTATTATCATCACCTGTACTAAACAAAATGGGAAACGTGACACATGTTATGAGAAGTGATGACACTCTGGATAAACTCATAGCCATTCACCCTGATCAACAATAAAAGTATATTAAATAAATTTTGGAAACCAAAATATTGAAACTGGTATTGTCACATGGCAACGTCTGCTATGACCCACCTCAATTCCACCCTCAAGTCTGCCATCTGACAAAAGACGCTGCCCTGGCTTTAAATTACACAGCTGAGTATCTGTAACCAAGAGTAGACAGTATCTATCAGTTTTAGACAACAACTAAAAAGACTTATAAACAGGGAGGTTTAGAATACTGCTACATACAGTTTGCACATAAATATCTGGAAACTTTAATACCTATATTTTTCTCTTAGGAAGTCCTGTAAGCAGAGAAGGTGCTGGAATCACAGAATTATTGAGGCCAGAATAGACCTCCAACATCATCAAGTCCAGCCTACAACCCAACACCATGACATCAGCTAGACCATGTCACTAAGTGCTACATACAATCTTTCCTTAAACACCCCCAGGGATGGTGACTCCACCACCTCCCTGGGCACTCATAGAAGACTATGAGTGGAATCCATAGATATACTACAAACACCAGAGACAAAGAGCTACTCCAAGGCCACAGATGCAGGAATAACACTAGCAACATCAGGCACTTGGGTCTCTTCCAAACAGATGTTAAACCCTGTATCAGGAATGAATGTGTCACATGAAAAATATCACACTTCCAGAAGTGCCTTCCACTGTTGTTTAAACTCCAGGTAGTGAGTGGGCAGGAATGACACCCACTAAAAACTGAGGCAGGAAAACAGAAGATATCCTGACATTAAGACATTCACAAGCCATCTTCTCAACACAGCCTTTTCTTAAAATTCATGTCCTTTAGTGAATGAGCATCGGCATCCTCACACCTTGAGGGGCTTTTTGCTAAGCGCAGAATTTTACATCACACTGTTGCCTCAGAGCACAAACACGCTGAGGAGTTCTTAAGACCTCCCAGACTTCCACTTTAGTTCACTGGCAGCATTTCCAAATAATATTCAAGTTGCTCAGCAGAGCATTTTGAAATTAAATAAATTACACCAGTGGATCTATTTTCAGGAGAGGAAGGTACAACAAATTAAGAGCAGCTCTTAATTAGCAGAGAGCTACCATAGCCTCTTTCATGAATAAGAATCTTGAGAAAACACACCAAGCCTGGCTTGAAATATATAACATTGTCTTCAGCTTTATACAAACATAGTAATACAGAAGACAGTGCCATAAGGCTCATTTTAAGAAGGCAAAACTAATGACAAAAGTTTTTATGCAGACTAAATAAACTCAGCTGGAGCAAATGAGGCAGCTGTATTTGACACTTCTGTTTCAATCCTTACTAAAGCTGTCAGCAGGCTTTTGACTATAACATCTGCTACAGTTACACACTTAGGAAGCAAGAAGAAAAGAAGAAGAAGAAGAAAACAGCCCTCACACCCTATATCAGTGCCTAGTGCAGACAAAGAAATTATTTAAAATGTATGTTGTATGTTTCTGGTAAGTCAGATTCCCATCTGCTAGATTAGTTTAAATCCTGAATAACTGTTCAGGGTAAGTCAGAGTTCATTTGAACTTAAGCAGATCAGAAAGTGGCTACAGAAGAGCAATACTACCATTTGCCTCTTACAACAAATGTGATCTCAAGTGTTAACTTTGCTTCTTCTGAGGAAGTCCACGAAAAGTCTGAAATCACTTCCCAGGTACTAGTAATAAACATTACTAGTGTTTACTAAACATAGGTGTTTAGTAATAAACATTATCAACAGCTCCCTCTTAAACACCATTCAAATTTTCAGCCACCTGTCAGAAAAGATTCTCAGAGTTAAGAAATGGAAAAAGTAAAACCTAGAAATAAAAGATATAGTTTTACATGACTCAGAAAATCAGTGCCCTGAAATAGACTGTACATACCCACAGTCCATCTATTTTTTACCCACTACCTCATACTACCTCCTACAAAGTCTGGTGCCCAAACGAGACCATTCTTTAAGTCAATCACACCTTTCTGTCATACAGCATGATCCAACATGATCAGTTTTGCCATGTCTTCACCACATTATCCTTGAGTCATAACTTCAAAGTCCTTCCACTCCTGGAAAGGACATCTTGCTAACTTTGTGAGGTAGTATGAGGAAAACGTTTGCTAAATGAGAACTTGTACCAGAGCTCAAATGCTATAGGAAACATTTATGTGAGACCACAGGGCATGAATAAAAGGTTCATGATAAGTATGTAGGTAGAAGCTTAGGTACACAGGCTTTTTTTAAACTTCCAAATGTATGGATTGCTCCTTGTGCTCTGCTCTGCCAGCTCTCCAGCCAGTAGCCTCTGTGATGAAATTAGACCTGCAAGTTGCTAGACTTGTGTCGCGACAACTTGTTAAACTCCCAAAAAAAGGGCACGGAAATAAGAACAGTTTTTTTGCACAAAATCAAGATACCAAAAACAAAATTAATGAGGTAACAGGGCCACAACAAGAAGAAAAACCTCAAATTTGTCTTTGTACTAGTGGCTGGAGTCTAGGTTATAAAAAAGAAGAATTGGAATCGTTCATTTAGGAGTGTGAATGCAAACTAGTTTGCAGTACATGGACTCAATGAGAAGAGTTACACAGCAACTGTTAAATGCTTATAGCCTGTTTAGGAAGCAGTACACTGACCAAGGGAAGGGAGAGGAATGCATTTTATCAAAACAGTATTCCCTGCTTCTGCACTACCACATGAAACTAAAACTAACTGAAATGCTTAAAACCCACACCAGTTTCTGTTCTTAAGGCACATGCCTCCTTCTACACTTCTGCACTTCAACAAAAAATAGCAGCTTCCACAATTAGCTGCTTTGGATATGACCCCAGACTGAGACTACCTTTGGCCAGTTTCCTACTCTCATTTTGCTCTTAGATCTCCTGTTGCTAAAGCCAAATTATGCTTCTCTCATGACAACATTTGGCTGCTGTTTACATTACCATGGATCTGCAGTGGTAAATGTGCCATGTTTTAGCGGCCTAACTAGCAAAGGCTGTCTCACTGCTATGTCAGTACATGCTGCTAAGGTATCTCCTCATTATCAATTTTTGCTTCATGCTCTGATGCGCCAGCTATCAGGGAGCAAGTATGAGCTAAACGGGAGGCTAGCGGGTTTTATTATTATTTATTCATATATTGGAAGACACGCATTTGAATACACATGACTCTTCCCTCAGCTTTGCTATTCTTCAACCTAATTTTCTAGAAAAGTCATAGACCTAGGAACATGATGAAATTACAACCATTTCACATTATAGACCCCATTCAGAGCAGCACCCTATACAAAAGCCTACAGGCCATTCCTTCTCCAGAGAGCACAAAATTTACCATTCTTATCAAGAGCTTGTAAGCCCTTCTAAATCTGTAAGTCTCGACTACTGGACTTCTCTGGCAGCCCCTCATCTTTGACACACACATCTATTCTTGCATGTCATAGCTTTTAAAAATTCAAGCAAAAATTCAACCAGGCTTTTACACGCAACTATACGTGTCGGGGAGAGACTTGATTCCAGCAGTGATGTGACTTTTCCAGTTTCTGTAACTTTTGTACTCCAACAGATCAGAATTCCAGATGCTCTCACTCTTCCTCGCTTTAAATGGTTCTGAGTGAAAACATACACATTACTCATTTTAAACAGAAATTTAAGATCTGAGGCTTCTGCCAGTTGCACTACTTGGTTTCCTTTGATTCTTCTCAATTTCTGCCAGCACAAAGTAGAAAGGAGGAGAGAGCAGCCTGTTTGACAACTGTGTGTAGGATTATTTTTGATGAAGTAAATAGCTGACTGAATTGGTACACATCCTCTCATTTCCAGAGAGCTCTCCTGACACACAGCAACTATTGGCCCTGCCTGCATCTCTTGCTACA
>JAVSBS010011044.1:0-41123 GCA_033124195.1 Coracias cyanogaster
TGAATAAAGGCATTTGTGAATCTCTGAGTGATAATCCATCTCCTTTGTAAATACGGAGCCCTTTTTTACCATCCACCCTTCCAAAGGTCCCTCGGCTCTGCTTTTCTTGTTTAATTGTACCTTTTTAGTCTGTTATGCTCAATGTGCAGGCCCGTGTGCTCTAGTTTTCATTAATATTACCCAAGTGATTTGGGACGCTTACTGTAGAATATTACAGCATTTTTTTTAGAAGACACCATCATCTGTTACCATGGAAACCCAAATAGTGGTAGAGATGTAGGTCTGAGGCTTTGTGAACCTCGAAAGATATGGACAAGGGTTGTTTCTTATAGGAACAATTACTTTTGTATATAAAATCCAGTTAAGTGGAGAGAAGAAAGGGAAATAAATTGATCTGTTCAGCATTGCACTGACAATCCTTCTTTTGAATTAGAGTCAGCACAGAAGGATCAGTGTCTCTGATTCTTTCTGTATGTGTGTTGGGGGTTTTTCAAGCTCATTATTTATCATAACAGTTTTTTTATGCCTCTGGTAATTTTCATTGTCATTTTATAAATGAGGTAAACAAATGTGTATTGGCAGGTATTGTTCTTTGCTTGAATGATAAGTGTTGAATGTGGAATGGAGAGGTGTGTAACATTAGTACTGGAGCTTAAATATTTTGGCAATGAGCAAATTTCAGACTGACATGGCCCTAATTAAAAAAAAAAAGCAGACATCGTCTGAAATCCACCTACCAAAATCTGGCTGGGGTATATATGGATTTGCTCACCATAGTGAGCATTAAGAACAATCATACTTATCTGTTTTGCCATGGAAATACCGAAGCCTAGTTAACATCCACAAAAACTCTTATGATGTTTGGGTGACGAGCAGCAGGAGTGCGTGTGTGTATTACTATATAAAGCATATGTCCTTTAGAGAGAAATTTCTTAATTTTTTATGGAAACTGCTTCAGTCTGTTTCCTTGGTGTCTTGTAATGCATAGATAAAGTATGTAATGAAGCTTCTAAAATATGCTTGTAGCTACATTCATAGACAAGGCTTTTCTTGCAGATGTTTTTAAACAGCAGCAGCATATAGAGGTCACCTGCTGTTACAAACTGACCCAAGCTGCAGTCCAGATTTCCCTTTGCAATGCAAGAAACCTCCTATGTCTCCCATTTCCTGGGTACCAGAGGGCTCCAGTTCCACAAAGAATGGCTTCTAGGTTGACGTTTCTTGGCTCTGTGGTGTCGTTCTTGAGAAGAATGTAGTATACTTGGATTTTATGCCATTTCTTAAACATTTTATGGAGCAGTATTACTTGGCTCATTTTAAGCCAGTGTGTTTGGCCAAAAGTAACCTTTTCCTGGTTTAATTTCATTTAGATGATACCTGCTTTTTTTGAGGAAATCCTCTCACTTTTCTTGACCTATCGTTTTCCTGGCCCTGTGTTGCCTCTTACTTCTGAATGCCACTTGCCTCCCACCATCCTGCTCTTTCCAGGCAAACCCATAAGAGAAGAGCAACACTATGCACCCCAAAGCAGACACATAAAGAAGGTGAATGTCATCAGTGGTGTTGGTAAGGGCTTCCTACAAGCTGGCACTATCTTTCTGTACACTCGTAATTACATAACAAACAATTGCTTCTAGTGTTCGTTACTGCAAGCTCTAAAGATCATCTATCTTCGTGCTAGAGGAGACAATTACTATGCCTTAATCAGACTATACATCATTTAATCAGACCCTCTTGTTTTTTAATATCCGATAAATACATCCCATCTATCATATCATGGTCCAGAGAGGTTGGATGCTTTTCAATCTGGATGGCAGGGCATTGCATGTTCCAGAAGATAATGCTGATAACTCAGTTAAAGAAAGCAAGGACCTCTGGAGAAAGACTGTAGGTGATATTTAATGCCACTGTTGAAGATGATGTGATTCTGAGGAGCATGAATGGATGGATACATCTGTGACTTGGTAAATAGGACAAGAAGCCCCAGGAAGAGTGAACCTACTTAGTGCTCCTCTGGCTTTCTTGTTTTCTTTTAACTAGTGCTTGTAAATCAGTCCAAGGCCAGCTTGCTTGATTTCTTCATTTCTCCAGCTATATCTCTCTGGGACTGCGGGAATGGGAATTCAAACCGACTTGGCGCGTTCTGGTGTGGTTTGAAGTGGTGCAACTCCTGTAGTTAGAATGACTGAGCTGCTTTTGAATTTTGGGAGGATGGGACCTGGCTCTTGTTCCTTGTTATTTTTGAGTTCATCTCACAGAAAGGCTGTGGAGTTTGACAGCTGATGATGTTGTGTGGGCACAGATCAGTGCTGCAGCCTGAGCAACCTATGGTTATGCAAACCTCTTTATTCAGCTATGCTGTTTTCTTTCCACTGGAAACGCTCAAAGTATCCCGTATCTCATGTTGTGTTCCCTGAAATGTCTTCATATCCAGCATAACAGAAGATGGAGTTTGCCATGTCTTTTTCATGTTCACCCTTGTTCATCCCAGTTTCATTCCTGGGTAGTGCCTGTGTTAAATCACAGGGGAGTACCTTGTGGCTGCTAATTCAGCTGTACATTGAGCAAAGGAGGTTGTTTCACTACTTGTCCTTTGCAGTGTTGTAAAGAACAACAATACCAAGTGTATTACATCTTAATCCAGGGTTTATCCATTTTTATGTTGGGGATCAATCCTTATCTCTTTGAATGTGAAGAAAATATCATTACCTGCTTGAGCAGAAGTAAGGCTTCACGCTGTACTGGGGATGATACTCTTGAAACGTGCTTTTAACCTTTGTACTGCTGAATTTGTCACTGTTACTGGAATGACCTTAATCTGTGTGCATGTGAATCTTCATTCCCTTAGTATAGACTCAAAGGTCAACCTCTCAATAATGGAGGGAGGCGAAAAGAGGCAAATAGAAGAGTTGTGTGCAGTGTGCTTTCAGGTTCTTTTCTTAATGAAAAGCATGCAGTTGAGAATGGTATTGGAGCCATGTGATTTTGTTTAAGAAGATACTGAAGAACGTTAAAAGTATAACTTGGCAGAAAGCATGTGTGGTTGTGACCACCTAGTAGAAGTAGGGCGTGAAGATGAAGAGGAGGAGGAAGGAATTTAAAGTGATTTGACTGCCATATAGAGGGGTCTTTCTTCTTTTAGAAATACACTTGTTGGAATAGCAGCAGTATTTGCTGGATAAGCAGGAGAGCATTTCTGTCAGCAAGATGGGAAGCTGCTGCGCTTGATGGTTCATTTCTCTAGAATAGGGATTTTCTGTCTGTGTGCACCAGTTTGTGCTGGCAGCCCAAATCTTACTCTGCGTTTCTAGGTGTGAATTCAGTGCTTTAATAGAAACAGTTGTTGATGAAACTGTAAAGTGCAATGTCTTTCTACCACAATCAGTTATTTCTTGGGAAATACTTCACGTTTTAATATTCTTTCAGAGGTATTTGGTTGAAAGAGATATGTTAAAAACCAAAACCCAAATAAAATTCCAAAATCTCCCTAAAAAACTAAGCTAAGAGGCTGAATGTAAGCCCACATTTGACTCCACTGGGTTGATGTCAAGGATTTGTACTGCTTTGTTTTGTCTCTTTGTTTCTGAGAACTGAAAAGCACCAATATAAACATTCATGAGCTGTTTGTAGTGTTTTTTGTGCAAGCCCACCTGTTTACAGGAGGTGCATGTAACTGGGTTTCTGTCAAAGAATCATAGAATGGTTTGGGTTGGAAGGGACCTTAAAGATCATCCAGTTCCAACCCCCCTGCCATGGGCAGGGACACCTCCACTTAGAAGGGGCTTTGAGCAACCTGGTCTAACCTAGTCTTGAACACATCCAGTGTTGTGGCATCTACAACCTCCTTGCACAGCATGTTCCAGTGACTCACCACCCTCAGAGTGGAAAAATTTCCTCCTTACATCTAAACTTCTTCCTTATCCTTCCAATCTAAAATTTCTTCCTTACATCCAAGCAGGTCCCTGGTTCTCACAGGGGGGACCCACTTTCTCTAGCCTTTAGCTGGGGTGTGTGTTTGTAAGCTGGCTGAGCAAAGAGCTTGTTACCTTCCTTCTCATTCTGGACCTGATAGGCAATTGTCAGTTTGTAACGGTATCAAATCATCTCTCCTAGTGAGCATCTTAATAGAAAGTCCCCCTGTTTTTCCTCTTTATTGTTTATTAAACCTAATGCGATTGCTTTATTGTATAGTAACATTAAAACATCTGAAGAGCCAACTGTGTTAAATGCTTCAGAGGCACAAATGACTCATTTTTGTACCCTGAAGAATGTTTCAATCTCACAGTTGCATGAGAAGCAGAAGAAATGGGAGCAGTGTCGCAGCTGAGCAGCAAGGGTGGCAGCTGACGAGTTCAAGTGGGGGTTTAGTTATGGAGAAGGTGATGGGAAGGCAAGTGTGATGGGATGATAGCTGTAGGGAGAGGAAGGGAGCAAGTATGAAAAGGAGCATAAAAGGTAGATGAGTCTGACAGGATAGAAACAGTGAGGAAGCAGACATAAAGCCTAGAAATCAGCTGCTGTTCCCGATGCGCACAGATGGAGGATGGCTAGTGCTGCCATCATCTGTCATCTCCCTTCCTGTAAGTTAACTGTCAACCAAAGTTATTGCTGGATAGCTCGTTCCTGCAAATTTTGGTCCTTAGGCCAAAACATGGGCTGCAGTGCCTTGGTTTTATTGCCCTTCCTTAATTTCCCAGAGACTTCTTCTCAATCTGGTTGAGCATATCTCTTCACAAATGGAACTGATAAGAATATTTTGAATTTACTAGAAGTCCATTCTAGATTTGCTTAGAAAAGTGTATGGGATTTATATTTAAATTTGCTAGTCGCTAGTACTTTTAAGAGCCCAAGCATGATAGAAACAGTTTTCCGTGTTGTTATTGTAGCTCAGCTGATATTTCAGGGATCTGTTCCTGCTTTCACACTACAGTTGCATCCTGTTTATTTTGGCAATGAAAGAATAAGCATGCAAAAAGAAAAGACTTTGATATATCTGCTCTCCGAAAAGCACCACTATCCATCCCTGTCTGTCCCAGAGTAGCTCATAAGGGTAGCAGCTCTGTCTGGGTACCCACATGCATCACTGGCCTTGGTTCAGAGCCTGTGTCAGGCAGCCCAGATGTGCTGCAGTTTTGCACAGCAGCCAAACACAATTAAAAGTCCAGAAGTCATTATGCCCATCAGCAAACTAAAGCAAATCGCTCATCTTTACTCCTTCCCTTTGAAGTTCAAAAATTGTGGTGGTGGGTTTTTTTTTTTTATTTTAACGTTGGTTTGAGGCAGATCTTTTTTGTTGCATTGTTGGCTCTGACTAAACAGGACGTCATCTTCTGATAAATTTGACTTTCAAATTGGTGGCTTCCAGCTCTTGGTGCTCCTGTGGTCTGGCTGTTCCTTGCCAGCACTGACTCACTCCCTTTAGGTCTAGTGGATCTCTGGAGGCTCCCTGCGGAGTTCTGCTTTCGTCCTGCCTGCAAAAGGCAGGTAGAGGGGCAGCGATGGCCCCTTCGCTTGTCAGCAATCCAGACAGTTATTTCACATTACTCCTGCGTACAAACACATGCAGATAGCTATTGCCAGGGATGCTGCTGACTGCTTGGATGCTGCTTAGTTGAATTGGACCCACTATTTAATTTTTGGTGTGTGTCTGAAGATTTCATTAAATCTAGGACCAGCTGAAAAGTTTCCACAGATGTGATCTGAAAATCGATTTGTAGGAAAACAGCTGTTCTAAAATGAGCAGCTCACCTGCAGTTCTCGAGATTCAAACATTCCAGTGTGAATTGGAAAAAAAAAAATCTATATAATCTAGTACAAAATAATAGGTTTCAATAAATTTTGTAGGGAGTCTTAGATGTACTTTTAAAAGGGATTTCTACTATGAAAATGGTCAAAACACTGCTCCAGCTTCCTCAATGAGTTATTTTTGTTAGCAATAGAGTCTCCCAGACAAACAGTAAATATATTTTTATGGTTAAAAAATGGGAGATTGTGTGTGTACTAACAGATATCAGCACGTGGTGGAAATAATCAGAGAAGCGGAAAGCTTGGAAATAAACAAACACACTGTCTCTGTTGGCACAGGGATAACCCTGGAGACTGCCAAGGCCAGAGCTTGCAAAAATAAGGAAGTATAATTAATTGTCCTTAAATGAACCTACCCAGCAAAAATAACCCTTTCGAAGTAAACTCTCAACTTTGCATGTTTTTATTATAAAGCTTTTCCTTGTGCCAAAGTTTTTAATGTTCTATGATGTTAATCAGCATTCTGAGTATAGCTGCAGTGGACGCCTGCTTTACTCTTGCACTTTGCTTAATAATACAAAACGATTTCTCAAGGTGGTTGGGAAGTAGTGTTTTGGAACAGTCTTGGTAGTGTTTGAAGGTCACTGGGTAGTTGCCTATATTAAATCACTTCCGTTTGCTGTTTGTTTTTGTTTTTTTTTTTTTTTTCTTCCTTCCAGTGATTTCTATACCCATGTTGATGTGAAGAGCTCTCATGGCAAGAAAGCACCAAAGTGTTATTTCCCCCTATGCTCCCCCAAATCTCTGCACTGATGAGATCTATTGCTGATAGAATGCTAAATAAATAAGGAAGTCTAATTGAAAGAAGCACTAAAATTCCTTGTGTCACTTAGTGTGATTCCCAGTAGTCATTGAGTTCAGGGTGACTTGCAGGTGCTTGGGACCCAGAGCATGCAGGAAGAAACAGAAGCGTAATTGATACATAATACAAATTTGGAGCATATCCTGCTTGGCAAGTGTAATTCACATCAAAATTTCTGAGGAGAGTACAGAATGTTTGGGTTGTCTTGTGTATATAACTATTTACCCATAACATGCTTCCTCATAGAGGAGAGGATGTCACATTACTCATCAGGATCAGACTTCAGATACAATTTCCATTAAAGTTCAGGAAAAATTTAGAAGTCGTTCTTTTAAAGTTTACTTTCGCTAAGAAAAACTTAACTGCAAATTGGAGAAATGATGTCAGTTAAGAATCACAGGCAGAAGTTTAGCCCCAGTCTTGGGAAGTATTGCAATTTAGATCCAGAGTAAATGTATACAAAGTTATTTTGAGTGGATGAGAGAAATCTGGGAGTGATTAATGCTGAGATTTTGAGAAGACTGACAATTGACAGCATATTTGCATGCAACTGAATATGAATTTGAAAAGAAGCAAGTGCACTAAAGGCAGAATATGCCACCTGCTGTGTATGTAGTTTAAAAATTGTATGTCTGTAATTTTTTTTTCTGTCTGGAATATTCCATTCAGCCCTGAACATCATTTTATTCTTGAGAGTGACAAATTAGAGTATTGAGAGTATCTACAAGTGATAGCAGTTTATTCATTTTTGAACGAAGATTTACAATATCTAAATACGTTTTGCTCCTGGACCTGTAACTGAGAGTGGAGCTGTGAAAGGGAGAGCACCTCAGAGGGAAGAAGGGAGAATTACTTCATGTGCATCCAGAGTAATAGAACGGTATTAAAGCAAGAGAATAATTTACTTTGAGAGCTAGGAAGATCTTATTGCAGATCCATGAGATTGTGGAATTGTGTCCCAAAGGAACTGGTGGAAACTGCTTGAGTCATTTTAATTTAGACAGGACAAAATAGTTGACTATCTTCTGTAAAGTGGGGAAGAAAGGTACTGCACTCTGAGAAAACAAATTGAATAATTCACTGCAGGCTTTTTCCCCCTAAATTTTAACTTTCTTCTAAAGCTGTTGAAGAGAGAAAAGAGGAGGAGGTATAGCGAGAAAAGAGGGTACTGTATTTAGCATATAATAAGTGTAAGTGATGTTAACACATGCTTCTCAAGTGTTTTTAATTCATCGGATTCTGTTCTGTATCTGTTAAATATCAGCAGCATTATGGTGGAGTCATGACTGCTTTACATCCCACTTCAAATTCCTCCCAGTCTCACCCCCTCGTATCCATACTCAGATGATCTAGCGTGGGGGCAAATAGGGAGCACAGTATTCAAAACAAAACAAAAACAAGTAAAGACTAAGTGCTATGTATGATTTGTAGGTGATAAAAAAAGTATATAATGTACAAGTTGGAGAGAGAAGCGTTAAGCTTGTGAGATTTTTGTTTCAAAGTCGAAGTTCTCAAGTGATGCTGGGCAAGTTGTCCAAGCCAGGCTTTGGCAAGTGGGCACCAGCTCAGCGGGGCCTGAGCTAAGGTCCTGGTTGTAATATCCAAAAGGACTTTAGAAGCCAGATCTGCAGCTGAAATCAGTGCTGCGGTGTTTGTCATGTGTGGCATTGATGCACATTCCTGAGGACCCTGGAAATCCCTGGGTGCTTCAAGTGGGGAACATGGAGTTAACATGGGTATCATCCCTTCATTGGTCTGAGTCCCTAAAACAGGAAGGGTTGAGTGCAATGCTGTGAGGTGGGATGGTGAGTGCATCTGTGAAGGAACAGAAATCCTATAGCTGTAGAGAAATCTGAGAGGAAATTAATAATCCTCCCTGTGGAGATCAGTTTGCATAGCATACACTAAATAATGCATGGGGCCATGGAGCTAACAATAAGAATAAAACAAAATATTGAATAGCTGCTCATTTAGTAAGTACCATCCATCTTTTGCATGGAACAACCAAAGGTCCCGTGGCAGAAAAAGAGTATGTGATTGGGTAATTTTTTTAAAAGTCAAATCTACAAGAGGATTGATACAGGGTTTTGTGGACAAGCTTCTGCAAGGGCAATTAATACCCTTCAGAAAGCTTGATTATTATTATTTTTTTAATTTATTTTTTTAAGTGACTTTAACAACATTCCTTTTTTCTTAGTTTCCCTTTGTGGTAGGGAAGCCTGGAAATCAGTAAGAGCTAGACAGTAATTTGGAGGCTTCTATTTTTAACTGCACGAGTGTACTGGTGGGGGCTTTTGCCTGCTGCTTTGCAATCGTGAGCTGGTCTGTGTGTAACTGCAATACTCCACCTCTTCCTTTTTTAATTTTTTTTTTTTTAAACAATATCACCCCAGAATCTATAAAGTAGGCACAGGAGCAAAAGTTTGATACTTGGGCAGAATGAGCTGTGCAAACACCTCCTCTGTAAGGTGATGGTGGAGGGTTGTGAGGAATTGTGTTGTAGCACACACTTGACCTGGAAGCAGATGGTTGGACTGAAATGAATTGGAAGTTAAGGTTTTATGTTTGTTTGTTTATAAATGTGTTTACTACATGATGCTTTGTGGTGTGCTCGTAATTCTTGTTAGAATCAAAATCGGCATTGTGTTTGCAATTAAGGTCATCCTGTGCTTTGTTCACTTTAACTGAAATAGGAGAAAGCTGGGTGGGGAAACCAGTGCTGTTGCAATTACATTGAATAATTGATTATTTGAATCCCATTAGAGCAAAAAAGGAGGTGAGAAAATAGGCTGTGTTATTTATCAGTCAACTTGAGGGAATTAATGTCTTCTGAAAATTAACTTCAATTCTATTCTTTTGTTATTGTTCTCAGTATTTACATTATGGCAGTATTAAAGAGAACAAATAATGAGTTTCTTCAAAACTTTCTTTTTTTTTTTTTTTTTAGACCCTCAGGCTTTCAATTAATTTTCCTTACTCTGCTCTTTCCTTTTGCAAACCATATATAGCAACCATTCATTCCTCCTGTGTCCAGTGGTTTTCCCTGTAATGCTCATCAGTGGTGTCGGTGATGTTCTAGGAATTTATGGTGGTGCAACTGCAGGTGTGTGTGTGTGTGTGCTCCCAGCATGCCTAATAAATATTATGTTAGATTGGCTCCTGTTATGAGGAGTAAAGGTGAATGGATTTGTTTAAGAATCCTTGTCACTGCAACAAATTTCTGCTAAGAAGAGCAAAAGGTAAGAAAAATTCAGTGATTAGAAATGTTTTAGCAGAGCTTTTTCTAAGAGGATTTCTCTTAGAGTCTTCCATCTTAAAAGTTAAATGTAATATCTGACAGGTAGAAGACAGCACTGTGGTGGCTTTATGCCATGCTGTTGGTACAAGAAGGGAAGCCCTAGTGAAGGGGATCTTCTGGTGTTATTGGGCTGCTATTAGCTCATGGGTTTTGTTTTCCCAAGGCTTGCACCTAAGCTCATCCAGACCAGCCATGACTACATCGCAGGCCTGCCAGCTGTTGCTGTGTGTGAAAGCATCTTCTGCTGAGGATGCACACCAAGGCCCTTGAAATCTCCAAAAAATCAGAAATACTGTGGCCAACAGAACTAGGGAAGTGATTGTCCCCCTGTACTCAGCACTGGTGAGGGCATACCTTGAATCCTGAGTTCAGTTTTTTGTCTGTCACTCCAAGAAGGACATTGAGGGGCTAGAGTATATCCCGAGAAGGGCAACAAAGCTGGTGAAGGATGTAGAGCGCACATCATGTGAGAAGCAGCTGAGGTAACTGGGGTCATTTAGCCTGGAGAAAAGGAGGCTCAGGGGAGACCTTCTGGCTCTCAACAACTCCCTAAAAGGAGGTTGAAGTGAGGTGGGGGCAGTCTTTTTTGCCAAGTGATAAGGCAAGAGGAAATGGCCTCAAGGTGTGCAAGGGGAGGTTTAGGTTGGATATTAATAAAAATTTATTCCCTGAAAGGGTTGTCAAGGGCTGGTCCAGGCTGCCTAGGGCAGTGGTGGAGTCCCCATCCCTGAGTGGATTTAAGTTGTGAAGATGTGGTGCTGAGGGACATGGTTTAGTGGTGCCCTGGCAGTGCTGGGTTCATGGTTGGACCTGATGATTTTAAAGGCCTTTTTGATCCGAAAAGATTCTATGATTCTGTGTTGTGGAAGAAGCTTGTGACAGATCACAAAATCTGGTCGAAAGGTTGTGGGATTAATAAGTTTTCTTTTTGCCGTTGTTAATTTAGTTTCCACTAGCATCTAATTCATGCAGGAGGAAAAGACTGTTGTTTTTCAGGATATCTGTCAGAATGGGGACTTAATTGTTAAAAAATAGGTGGTACTTTTTTTTCTTTTTAAAATGTGAACTCAGGGCAAAACAGAAGCCTGGAAACTTAAACTGGCGTTTGTCGATAAAATGTGTCCATAAGACACAGTTGTGAAATAGCACAAAGTAATAGGAGAGGGAATCACATACTGAAGCTGATATTTATGTAAGACTTGACCATGACTTTCTGCTCCCTTCCTTCTGCTTTAATGTTTTAGAAGTAAATACAGATGGGGAATTATTTGTTGTATTGAATACTGTTCACCAGGCTATCTCTCTTCAGATAATAACTTTGATTCCAAAGATATTAAGGAGGAGGAAAATGTTTACATTGCCATTTTGTAGCAGGTGAATGGAGTACAAGAACATTATCTGTAATATATGTATAATTACACAAGGGAAATGATTTAAAGAAACTGTATTTGAAGATGAATGTGAATCAAGGTTTTCCCTTCCTCCAGTCTGTAATGATACTTATTGTGAGTTAATTCTTTTAGAAGGAAGTACATTGCAGCCCTCTGTACTGTCTTTGCTCCTGGTTTTCCAAGAGAATGAAGAGCTCTGACTCACACTTGCATTTTGTAATCTTGCAGGTGAAAATGAAACCTTGCCCTTTTTGGATAATTTCAGCTTTCCTTGATGTCAAAGAAGCCTATTGAATGTTGCACTGAAATAATGCAAATTGTGTGAGAAGCATGCTCCCTGCTTCACGCTTTTGATACTCACTCACAGGGATTTATGTGTTATGCGACACTCAAGGAGTAAACGAATATTTTGTAATGTGCTTAGATCAGGGATTTGGGATTTGGACGCTCAGTATTTCTGTTCCAGGCTCTGTCCCCATCTTGTCTCGTAACCCTGGGCGAGTTAATTTTTCCATGTCTCAATTAAGTCTATTGTAAATGGCGTATAAGTTTCTTTTCGATCTCACAGGAGCCTGGGGAAGCTTAATTAGTGCTTGTGAAATACTTCAGGATCGCCTGATGAAAGGCAATATGAGTGCAGTGTGTTTTCAGGCTGGGTACCTTCTCCCAGTATTGTCAAGTTATACCTTCTCTAGGAGGCTTGATAAAGATCTTGACTGTCATCCACAAACATGCATTGAATGAAATCAGTAGAGCTACTTATTTTTTACCTTCTGAAAGTTTCTAATGAACATGAAGTGGTGCATATCTCTTTCTTGGAGGAAGAGACAGCAGTCCTCTACTAACAAGTTGAAACAAGAACTAGTGGTCCCACCATTGTCTGTAAAAATAATCAGTCAGAACTTGCATAGTGACGCTTGTGTCTTCCAGAATTTTAGTGTGACAGTTCTGTATCTTAAACTCATCTGCCCTTTGTAGCCAAAGAATAGAGGTCAGGGTTAGAAATGAAACTGAGCTTTCATTATAGAGACCTGTGTGCATGATAAATAATACACTTATTGCTTATAATGCACTTAACTTGGGGTTGTTGGGAGAAGGCAGTTGTAATTATCTTTGTGAAGCTCCTTTAGGAGCTTTTGCAAGGTAGATATCTGGGGATGTATCTGTTATAAATGGATTCTGGAACTTGCCTTTTTGGAAGATGCTGTGGCAGGTGACAGATGCATCCAGGCAGGGCAGACATTGATTTTTACAGAGCTGACAAGGATTCTTTTTAAGAAATACAGTGTGATAGTAAATACACAAATGCTGGGAAGTGAAAGAGCTTGTTGATTTTTTTTTTTTTTTTTTCATTTGAGAGGTTGTTAAGAATTGATTTTTGAGGTGAGAGCATCTGTTTCATTTGTGACTAGTTTATGTCTATGAGACAAAGTTTAATGCGATTTTGGACATTGGGAGCACTTGCAAGGGATCCAGGTCATTCTTTTTGATTTTGTCATACAATGACAAAGTTCGAGAGTGGTCAAGCACAACTGTATTCAGATATGCTGTTGTTTTTTCTTCCTGAGTAAACAAAGACTTTCATCTGACTTTGGAACCTCTCCCCGAATCAGCAAGAAGTATTTCCTCTTACCTTTGTCACATTGTTCAAGTATACATAGAGAGCTATGGAACTGTTATTAAATGGCATTGTTACTGGAACTGAGTTGCAGAATGGTTGAGGTGAGAAGGGACCTCTGGAGATGGTCTAGTTCAACCCCCTGCTCAATGCAGGATCACCACCTCCAGCAGGTTGCTCAGAGCCAAGTCCAGGTAGGTTTTGAATATATCTGAAGATGGAAACCCACAGCCTCGCTGGGCAACCTATTCCAGTGTTCGAACACCTTCACAGCAGAAAAGCTTTTTATTATCAACTTTAGATGGAATTTCTTGTATTTCAATTCATGCCCTTTGCCTCCTGTCCTTTCACTGGATGCCACTGGGGGAAGTCTCACTCAATCTTCTTTACTCCTTCCCATCAGGTATTTAGAGACATTGCTAAGATCCCCATCAGCCTTCCTGAGGCTGAGCTATCCAGGCTTTCCCAGGCTCTCCTTTTATGTTGGATGCTCCAATCCTTTAATCATCTTCATGGCCCTTTGCTGGATTTTGCACATCCATGTCTATCTTGTAATGGTTGTGTCTGTGCACATGCATGCATACATGTTTTTACTCGCTTTGCACGGATCACTGCAATCCTAATGCAGTACCCTGTTGGGATTTGCACACTTTGTCTGTGTATTTTTACGCATATATTTCAGGATTTTATTTGTAGATAGCTGACAAAGGGCAGGATTTCCCAGGTGGTTCTTGTTTGATTAAATTTCAGTGTGTGCTTCATCAAATATTTGGCTTTGCTGAATAAATTGGGATATTATGTTAGCTCATGCTGATTTACTGTCTCAGTGCTATCCACTAGGTACAGAAAGGTAATAATCAGTGTGTCAGTATCTGTTATATTTTCATTTAAGGGAAAACATGCTAATTCTTTCTTGAGACAATATACAAGAGGGGAGAAAAATTTGTTGAAGTACTGACTTATCTAGAATGTTTTCTGCTAGAAACTGAGACTTTTTTTTTTTAAGACATACTGAACAACTTATTTGGCTCTTTTTAGAGACCTGACAAGGCTTCTAGTACTTAGACCTCGTTAGAGTCTGGAGGTATCTCTGCTGTCCAGGTGGCTTGGCTTTGTAGAACTACACTTAGTGTGCTTAAATTATGTAAATTTAAAAAAACTGTCAATTTATTCTCTCTTATGGTGTGCTGAAGGAGTTGGGGCTGCTCATGGTGTATCTTACTCACTAAATCCTTTTATTGGGAGTGGTGCTGCCAAGTGTAGTGTTGCATATTTGATACCTCCAAGATCCTTTTTCTGTCACCACTGTATTTTTAAACTATTTTTGCAGTTGTTCACATCTTAAAATAGCATAGCAGTCTTTGTAGGAAAAAGGGGAGGGCTTTTTCATTGATGGATTTAAGTGATTAGAGAAAACTCTCTGTGAAAGTAAATTCCTGCTCTATATTGTGGAATGGACTGTCTGCCCAAATTCATCTCTTCGTAGTCTGGCCTCTGGTTGTTCGTCCCTGGATGTTCATGCATGGCTCCATCGGTACTGCTAGTTCCCATTACAGGATTGATAGTACTGCTGCTCTGCCTGCTCAGACCAACCTTATTAAATTTAATGATTTGCAAAATATGATTTTGACTACCTGCTTGCAGTAGCCTGTAAACTGCAAGCACTGCAACTAATCTTGGAAGCAAGTTTAATAGTATTTTAAATGCACACATTAAACAGGGTAACAGAAAGCTCCTCAGGGCAGTCCAGGCCTCTGCTCTAAGCTCCTGCTGCTGTAGTGAGGGAAGACATAGGCATTTATGTAAACTTGTACCAACACTGACTAGTTTAGTATGCCTTTTTTCCTGTCTGAATGAACTCATGCTGAGAACTCATGATTCTTCTCTGGATCAGCTGATTGCCAAGGTTGTACAGGCTCCTCCTTGGCTGTAGAGAGGCTTTGTTCAGTATCTGAGTGCTCACAAGGTCTCACAGTGTCTTTAACAGATGTGAGTCTTATCTGATGATGATGAATGTTCCCCAGTAACAATGTCCCATCTTCTGCTCAAAACTGGAGAGCTCCACATAATTAGCCCAGTGCTGGGGTCTTCGTACCACTCTGAGCAGTGAGGGAAACAAAACCCCTGTTAGCTATTCTGGCTAGCATGAGGGTCTCTAAATGTGCCTACATCTTGCTCCTTCCTTATGGCCCATCACACCCCTACTTTGGGGAGAGAGTAACCTATTATGAATACAGGGCTACTGGTGCAGGCAGCAGAACCTTGTGACCAAAACAGAGCTTGCTTTCATGGCACTGATCTCTTGTGGTCTGGGCAGGCTGCTCAGCATGGCCTTGAGCACAAGGGAGCAGCTGTTGCAAAATGCTGAGATCAGCAGTCTGCTAACAGCCGTATCACTTCAAATTTGACCACCGAGTTTCCTGCTATATAAGAGAACCTGCAAATATTTGCGTAATGTTTTCTTCATACTAAATACCAGTAATGACGTAGAAAGAACAAGGCTGAAAGTTTATCAAAAAGTTTCTGTTGAAACATGGTTGAGGCATCACAGAAAGTACCTAACCTTGAAGAGGATGGGAAAAAAACCAATGTTTCTTTAGCTGTTGCTGACTTAGACATAAGATAACAAAATATGAAACCTCTGGACCACACATGAGCTAAGAGTGTGTCCTAAAGTGACCTTGGATAATGATAATGCTAAAATACATGCTCCTAAAGTAAAAATGAGCATGCTCAAACTCCCCCAAATGATTTAATCATTAGATGGCATACATATGTACGTTGTAGGATGGATAGGGAAATATGACTAAGCCATCAAGAGCCTTGTGCCATTTTAAGTATTGTGTGCCTGGCAATGCTGGGTGTGCTGGCTGTTATTAATTGCATGGCACCCTATTCTGCAGAATAGAAATAAATATCTTGACTCTGTGTGTGGATTGGCTTTTTGCACATCAGATGAAGAATCTTTATTGGGGACAACAATAATACTGGCCATTAGTTTTGTTCTGGAGTGGTAAAAGCGAAGGGGAGTAGCATAGATGTACAAGTTGTAAAGTGCAAGGGAACTTGAGAAGCTCAGGAGGAGGGAGGGCTCAAAAAAAGCCATGGAAGAGAAAAATCAGGTTGTACTGAGCCCAGGTGCTATGCAAGCAGATGTATAAAAAGGTCATGTGGCTATTTTTAAGAGCATCTCAGGCCATATGCTGCTCTGTACGCCTTCCTAACAGACCTGTTAGCAGCTGGAGGAAGGTGAGGATTTCCTAATTCTAAAGGAACCATTGGGGAACCTGGGCTGCTGTTAGCCTGCTCTGTGACTTGCTGTTCCACAGATGATTTCAGAGTTCTCCCTGTAAAGACTTATGCTGCAAGAAGTATTTTTTCCAGACTTGAAAGAAAATTCCTTTCCTCAGTGGAAGATAGGAGGGGGAAACAAAGGTAGTGCTGAGTAAGTCTCTTTACTGAATGTGTGTTGAAAGCTGCTCTGGTTTTGTACCTTCTGTTTTGAGCACTGTTTGGGAGGGAGGTGGATGTCAGTCATGCTGATAAATGGCCTGAGACTGAATTACTTTGTAAAGCCACTTCAGGGAGTTGTTAGATCTGATGGTTGGTAAGAGGAAGGAGGCAGAAGGGAAATTGGGGAGTTATAAAAATGAAGAGAGTAGGGTACAAGTGGGAGGGAAACACAATATGGGGGATGTTTTGGGCTAGCTAAGAACTGGTAACTTTTATTTCTGCTGCTTCTGTGATTCTGGATATTCTGAGTTACTTGGAGCAAGTCTAGTTCCCTTGGCCTCTATTCTTAGAGCAAAGTGCTCCAGTTGTGGCTATCCTGATGGCCTGAGCTCACTTTCTGCTGCCCTCTGGTCCATCCTAGATCAGATGGATCCTTTTCAGGATGGCAGATCTGCTGGCAGAGATGCTCTTACCTCCTCTGTCAGACAGATGCTGTATGTTGCTCATGGTCCTCAGCTCTTGGAGGGTCCTAGGTGCATAAGACCCTAAGCTCTGCATGGGACACGAGCTGTGTGTTAAATGCACCCTCAACTGACATTTCTGCCCAGCGAGATGCTGAAATCCTCATTATAACAGTATTCTTGAAAACTAAACACTGAAGAGGAGCTGTGATACCACGTAATTACAAAAGACTGTAATTTGACTTCTCATAAATTGGCATTTCAAAGTTCTCATTGCAAAAACCCTTTAAGATCCTTTTTTACTTTTAATGAGGAATCCAGAGGTGTGTTGCTTGTTTAATGTCCCTATTATAATTTCCCACCACTGAATTTTTAACTAAATCTATTTTTAAATTGACTGTTAAACAAGTGCATCCTTTGTCTCTTACCTGCTTTGAAGAATCGTAACAGCTGACCAGGAGCTCCTGGACACAACTGTATTCCCTTAGACACGTGGTTATGGTGACAATAAGGTTGATAAACCAGAAACTTTTTGCAGGGAAGACAAGAAAACGGTGACAGTTTTCACTCTATTCTTAGAGCGTTGTTTCACTTTTCTGTTGGAAACTTTCAAGTTTTATATTACAGGAGATTGAGTTTTACTGATGAGAAAAATCTTGATCAATACTCAATAAATACTTGTTGAGGCTCTTTCTTTAACAGAGCACGTGAAAAGTCTTTTTGCTTCAATTGAAACTAAAACATTACTTTGCACTGAACAATTAAAATGTATTGATTTTTAACTTGGAGATATTAAAGTAAGGAAGTTGATGTCAGCTTCTAAATTGCTTTCTCTTAGTGCTATTTTGTCATACAGATAAAGCCTTGCATAAATAGCCGACTTTTCCTCCCCCCCCAGCACCTACCTCCGAATCTCTTTAAATGCCTGTGCTTAGCTGTGGATATGCAGAGACTGCTGCTTGTCAGAATTAGTAACAAGTGTCATGTTTGCATATGCAGAAATATTTCTGAATTGGATAGTAAGATAAGTGCTTTTGAGGAGTCTCTACTGGCTTGGGGAACCCAATGAACTTTGAAAGTAGGGGTTTTTCGGTTGTTGTGTGGTTTGGGTTTTTTTGTCACGTTTCTCTGCTCCATATGCATTCTGTCCATGCCATGTGTATTTTCTACTGTGGTGAAAAATAGCAAGTTTTAAATTTTGTTCCAAATCAGAGGTTGGGTCAAACAATGCTCTTGGGGTTTCCCTTTGAATTGAAGGGTATCAATCTGCACAAAAACTCTCCATGCAAGCTAGTGATCCCTTGCTGAGAAGAAAAAGCTGGGAATAACCCCCTTGCTCTCACAAAGCCATGTGCGCTACTGCAAATATATTTTTACCTCCTCAAAATAAGAGACTACTTGAACAAGGTTTCAGGTTTGGGGTTGATTTTTATTTATTGCCCTCCATTTTTAGTGTTTTAAACTTAAAATGACGTAGCTGCTTGTAATTCAGTGTGCACTTTCCTGTTTTGACTCTTAACCCTCCAGGGTTTTCTATATCTTTGTTTTTCAATTACAGAGGTTCAAGAATGTGTGTATGTTTATACACATCTTTGCACGTAGTCCAGCGTAGAAGAGAGGACAGGCTTCTGGGGATGTCTTGAAGAGTTTTTAATTTTAATGAAGCTGGCGAGTTGATTAGCAATCCCATAGGTAAATGCTGTGATTTTGTTGTGAATGTCTTTGCTTTTTAATTATTAAAGGTAAATTACAGTGCTAAGAGTCTGTGGAAAGATTATAATTTACATATATGGGCCAAAGTATCTTTTCAGGTATGGTAATTTCCAGTGAAGTGAAGAAGGATCCTTAAGAAATGGTTTGGGAGGAAGAGTTGGTAGATGAATTTTTTATTTGGAAGATCTGTGTTTCTGATCTATCTTGCTTTCATTGATGCTGCTTACAGATAAAATGTAAGCATCTGAATTTTGGATATGACATCAGCTGTATACAGGGGACATGAAGGCATTCTTTGAATTTATTTAAAGGTTTGTGCATTAACAACTGAGCAGCTGTGCTTAAGAGTCTGCTTCAAAGGCCCCCAAAATACATGGAAAAGCTCCTGTTGACTTGGTGGACCTGACCCACAACCATTCCCTGCTTGCAGCTTTGTTGAAATAGATGAGTTCCAACAATTTTTAGGCCCTCTTTCTTCTAGTGATCTCCTCTTGTCAGCCTATCTGTTTGCAAACCTTAGACAGGATTATTACCAACAGTTCAGCTCATAGACCAAACACTTCTAGGAGGTGAAGGTGCTTAGTTCAAGTTCCAACAGGGACAGAGACCTTATGCCACTTTAACTGCGAATCCTCACAGTCTGTCAATATTTGGTGGTTCTACTTCTCATCTGTTGGAATATTGCCCTTCTCAGAAAAGCAAACATTTGCTCTTCCTCGTTTCAATATTGGGCTGTATGAGAAAGGTGGTGATTACTGCTTCATACCAAGTGCCTAAAATGCATCTAACTGCTACTGTTTTGGGTTTTTAAAATGCCAACTTGTTTTTCTGCTTGGATTACTGAAAACAATGTGTGTGTGTCTGTGTGTAACTGCTCTGTAACGTATGCAGATGGAGGCCCTGACTAACTGAGTTTTTGGGAGTAGGTTGGCTCAGTATTAAAAGGATTAATCATATGTGAGCTATGCATGTAGCTTCAATTCTGCTGAATATAAAGCTTATCTGGCACCTACAGTATTATATTTGGGCTGATGTCCAACAATAAAAAATGGTCACTAATGATTGCCAGCTACTCTGGCAAGGACCCAATTATCCCATCCTGTTTCCATCCCTCTATGCACATGTCAATAAATAATCGCTCAGCCATGATACTAATCAACTCTTTCTGATTAAACATGTGTGTCTTGAAAGCTTATAAACTGTTGGTGCGGACAAACATCAAAATGCCTTTACTCGTTTGTATTTCTTTCGATCTGTTAAAACACCGATTAAGGCTTTAAGTTGTTTGACTGCACTTAAAGTATACTATGGAAAATCAGTTACACATTGCTGGGACTGATCCATATTGACACAAATACCCATGCACCAAATGAACAGTGTAATAGCTCTAGGAAAGTGTCTCAGTACTGAATAATGGGATACTGTGCTGCAAGTAACTGGATTTCTGTCTGGTTTGGAGCTGTTTGACTTTGAAAGTTGTACAAAGTGACTTTGTGATTGTTCTAATTTGTGAGAAGATTTAGAATAATCTGTTCTGCATGCAAGTTATGCATCCTCAAGCCTTTAAGATAAATCCAAGATTAAAATAATTACTTTATAAACAGTAGATAGTTGTAGATTTTGATAGAGATGAGTGATTTTAAAGACTGTGGGGTGGTTTTAGTGATAGTTGTGGAGGCAGCATGTTCCCGGCATTGCCTGTTGACTCCCCAGTCCACAGCCGTGCTGTGATCAAAAATAATGATCGCTTCAGCACTGTGATCTGTATCAAAACTACAGCAGGCAGCATCAAATTGGTTCTTGGGCTCTGGAAAAGAGAGAGCAGCTGTGGCTGTATGCAAGGTGGTATTTGTGTTTCTCCATGTGCATGCCCTGTACTGCTGGAAAAAAAAAAAACAAACAGTTGTAGAAAAAACCCTAGTGACAACAGCATGGGTTTTTCTAGGGACCCTTTGCACTGTCAGTGTGTTCAGAGTTTCTGTAAATCCCGTGTTATGATGTCAAGTATTGCATGATGTATCTTTAATTTTGATAACACATTCTCCTTTGAATGTTCAAGAGCAGATGTCCTTTTAGTTGAGGAGTTAACATGTGGATGTTGGAAGAAGGGTGTAGGAATCACTGCTGAAGTAAGAGGCTGAGGCTTTGTAGGCAGAGAATGAAGTTTGCCAGAAGCACCATTTAATGTTAAATGTAAATGTAGGGCTGCAGATGGCATCCTCAGGCTTTGAGCATGTGAATTCAAGCTGCTGCTGAGACGGTTTTGAATTGTCTTTTAACATGGAGAAGCGAAGGCTGCACAAATTGGACCTGCATTTTCCTTTCCTTTGAGGAGAACATATTGCTCATTTTATGACTGACTGTTTTGCACTGAAGAAAAGAATAAGTTCTCACAAAGTTACAGGTGCAAAGTGCCTAGGCTGCAAAAGGTGTTTCATGGTTTTTTTTTTTGTTCTTACTGCTTTGTTTACCTGATTCCAGCTATGCTGTATTTCATGCATCAGTAATAACTTAATTTGTAATGATCGTGCACTTCTGTGAACTTTGTGCTCAGTTTTCTATCAAATCATTTTTGTTTAAAAAGTGCTGCATTTTGTTGACACTCACAGAAAAAGCTGTTCTAAATAGTACTACCTATTGACATTTAATTTTCAGTTGGATGTGTAATTTCTTTTTCTTTTTTTTTCTGTCCTTGCTCCACATTGTTGCTGTGCAGTGTTAGCAACTGGTTCACCCTGTCCATCTGCATTTTAGTGGTGTGAGGTATAACACCATCAATTTTGTAAACCTTTTCTTGGGATGAACAAAAACATTAAATATAAAAGTTATGATATTCTGATTTGACAGTGTCTCAAACCTAGTAAAATCTTTCTCTGTGCTGCACTGAAACCTTGGCTGTTGATGTTTATTTTGCTGTCTTTCCTGGTACATATACAAATGAGGTACATCCGCATAAATCAGGTGAAATTCTGTGTGTAGTAACTACTATGGTTTAAAAAGAGGGGAAAAAAGAAAAAGGCTAAGGCTTCTGCTGCAGAATTCTTAGCTGTAACACCTTTGGATGTACATTATGCTGTTATTTCAGAGGCCATTTGCTCCAATATATGGTTGTGTTTAGACCCTAATCTCAATTTCAAGGTAGTTCAGCTTTTAATAAGATCATCTGCTTAACTTTAATAGGAGTGAACTTAAGTATATAAATTTAATGCGGAGAATAATATTTATCAAGTGGTTCTTTCAAAGATCCTTCTTTTTATAGTGCTTCCTCTGTTCTGTTTTGGGGACTTCCCTATTTCTTTCTCTTTCAATGCATCAGAAGCTTCTGTGGTAGAATTTGAGGTGATTTCGGCATAATCTGGCTATGTCCAGATGTTCTACAGGCTGATCAGATCAGGAGCTTTAACTGTTGCAAGACTCCTTGATCGTACATATAGTAGGCACACAAAATGCATATGGTCTAGAGCTTCTCAGATACATTAAACATGTGGCGAAGGTGCTATTCAAGAAGCATGCCATGAATGATGTTGATGCTTTGGACATACCGTGCATGACACAGATCATGACACACTTGCCCACTCTTAAGTGAACATCAGCTTTCATAGAACTTCCACTACTGTCTTGAGAGAGTTTTGGAAGGAACCACATTGGATCTGTATGAAGGAACCAGATTTCCAGCATCTATGTGCAGTTATGGCCCAGCTGAATCTCATCCAAGAAAGAATGCATTTAAAATTTATACTTTAGAAGAGGAATTTATTTTCTGTGCCTGAAGTCTGAGAACTAGTGTACAAGTTCAACTTCATCACAGGGCAGTTTCCCCCGTAAAGAGATGTATAAGGCCACAGATGTCACATGACACATTAATTCCTTAATACACAACCTATTTAATTACTGTGGTGCCACTTCTACATAACAGAATTTGAGAAAAGATAATCTGCAGAAGTAATTTTTATGGAAGGAGCTAGAGGTGCGGGGTGTTTTTCTGGTTTTGTTGTTTTACTCACTGAAAATAGTAGCTCAATGGGAGTTGTTTTCAAATTAAGGTTGTCTTTCATTAAGCAAGATGTGAAAATGGTTCTTAAAGCCCCCTCTGATTCATAAAAGCATAAAGTACCCTCCTATTGTCTTTCAGATCCTGAACTTTGCAAACCAGCTACTCTCTTTAACTGGTGTTTGGGATAGAGTTCAGTGGCCATCCAATGAGGTTGAGGAAATCTTGTCAACTGCAGTTATTTGTCCAATCTAAATAGGCAGAGGCCACACTAAAAGTAATTTTTGCGTGTGAGAATGTGTGCACAGAGGGGTATGTACTAAATATTCAGGAAGCTTAACTTTTATTACTTTGGGGCAACGTAATTGCAGTTGTCACTACACCGAACATGGAAAATTCCATGATGTGCACAGACCCTGTGCCAAAGAAAACTTGATGGTGCTGTAGATGATGTGATCAATAGAAAAAGAAGTATGAACAGATCAATATTTTCAGATGGCTCTTCTGATTCAGAGAGAGGCAGAGCATTGATTTGTAAAATAATAGTATGGATGCAGCAGTTAAAATACATTGTGTGTACATGCATTAGATAATAATATAATGTGAAATGCCCTTAGCCTCAATCAAAGGCAGATAGTAAATCATCAAACAGTAGCATGTGTCCCCTCTGAAGCAGGAGGCTATGAAGCATGCAAATGAACACTGGAGCCACACAGAATGGACTCTGTGAGAGAGTGAAAATAAAACCCAAAGATGATGTTCATCAGTTAGGAAGATGAACAGTCCTTACTGCACATAATGTAGTTGTCCTGCCTGATGCCATTTGAGAATTCAAAGTGCTAGACGATCACAGCAAAGCAAAAAGCAGCATCTGATTTGGTTTGCTGCTGTGGACATTTCAAAAACTTTAGCAAGTGAATTCAGACAACTGTATGGGGAAGCACTTCTAATTATAAAATCAGGAAAATTCAGCTTTCTGCCCGGCTTTATCCTATCCTGCTTTTTGCCAGCATAGACATACAGAGAGACGAGCTGACTTTAACTGGGACTCACTGATGTGCCAGAATTTTGTTTCTTTGGTTCCTCGAGTCGACTCTGTTTATAGCCTGGGTGGTACAACTTCTTCTAGCCTCAGTTCCCTAAATGGGAACCAGTGTTATGGGGACAGATGTTGCATGTGATTCCAGTGGTAGCAGCATATAAAGTGGGGAAATGCAACAAGATGGCAGAAATAGGTAAGATCCAGCTGATGCATCTGTAGTAAACAGCAGCAAGCTGCTGTATCTGGATGAGAAAAAGATGTTGACCTTGACCAAATGTTAGTGTTATAAGAATTGTATTAAAAATTAAACCCCCACTGTGTTCTATGATGTTTCAATGCCCCTTCATCACATCCTTGCACCGCTGTGATTTTAACCATCTCCATGTTTCTAGATAAGCTTATCAGTGTTAACATGCCATGGGTTATAGTACTTCAGCCTTGGGTATATAAAGCTAAACTAGACGGATTTTGTGTGTGATGTGGGTTAGTGTGCACACAGGTAAGTTACAAACTGCTTGTATAAATGTTCTGAACACATGATTGAAATTCAGTATCTGAGACCTGTGTGACATGGCAATTGCTCAGAATTGAATATTAATCTGTGGTTTTCTAGCAGTTTTCATCTCAGGTAAAGTGGTGGCAATTAATTAAGAACCATGCATGCAGTTGTGATGTTTAGTATTAAAGCTTTCTTTCTTTCATTTGTGGTTTTGGAAAGTGGGATTTGTCTTCCTGGATGTCCCTCTATTTTGAGGAAGGTTGTGGATGCTCCAACACTGGATATGTTCAAGGCCAGGTTGGACAGGGCTTTGAGCAACCTGGTCTAGTGGGAGGTGTCCCTGCCATGGCAGGGGGGTTGGAATAAGATGATCTTCAAGGTCCCTTCCAATCCAAACCATTTTATGAATCACTTGGTTTTCAGAAAATTTCTAATGGTAAGAATCAAAAGCTGCAGCTTCCTAGTTGTTGAATGTTTTTGTTGCAGCAATGGAGAGACTTACTCCCTTTAAAGGGCAGGTTTCAGGAGTTCTTCATCCTTTGTCAGAAAAGGTGCAAGGTGAGTCTAGGTAGTGACTGCAAGTGTGTACACTACACAGGTGTATGTCCTGTTATCTCTGTATGTTAGAGAGGGAGTAACCCTCCAGATGCCAATATCATATGGACATGATATGTCCAACTATGTTAAGACCATCCCATATTTAGGTTTAGAAGTTATTGATACGCGCTGTCATTACGGATGTAACTAAATACAACTTAAGCCCCCACATTGGGCTGCTGATTGTGCTCCTTTGCGCAGATAGAGGAGACTTCAGAACGCTTTGAAGAGGTGGTAAACAGCCTATTGCTGCAGTCTTTGCAAAGCAAATACCTGTGTGAAGTCCCTGTGAGACTTACCTGATCAGAAACTGTACTTGAGGATTTGGAACCCTCTATGCCTCTGTTGATAAGACTGGGAAAGCTAAAGCCAAAATAATCCCTCCAAAACAATTTAAGCAGTTTTAGTTATTCAAGTCTTGCTTTGCATCTAAATGATATGTTGCCAAATATAATGTTGTAGAGAGATGTTGAAGCATTATAAAAATGTTATTGAATTAAATCGTGAGCAAGATCCAGCCCAAGCCATTCTATAAATATCTTATTATGAAAGGCTCAGAGATGTTTCTCTTAGCAAATTTAAAATAATCATTAGAATCCTTCAGCAGATTGCTGTTAATTGGATTGAGAATTAAACAGCTTTGTGCGAGTGCAAAGTTAATTAATAGCTCATTACTTTTTAATAAGGCAGATTCATTTGGAAATAAAAGAGATGCCATGGAGTTTACCACAGATTTGATATGAGATTGCGAATATCAGTCATTCTTTTTTTTGGGAGAATAGATTTATAATTAAGTTCTCAAGTTTGACTGGTGGTGGGGGAAATGGGAAGGAATAGAATTGACTTCCAAATCCTTGAAGGGCTTAAGCTCCTGAGACCCAAGCAGGCAGTATCTCCTCACCCTGCTCTGCTCCTGGGGAGTTCTCTGCTCAGGAAAGATGAGGCACTGCAGGGCAATAACAGGGATATAAGAAGCCTGAAAGCTTTGTGTAGCTAAACATTTGAAAAAAGGCATTGTCTTTCAAAAGTGCCTCCTATGTATCAAAATGTTTGTGGCTTTTTTCTTTTCCTTTGCAAATACTTACCTTTCTCAATCTCTTCTCCAGAACTAGTTCATTTTCTTTATTGCTTCCTCTGCCTGCTTCCATCTGCAGGTGGGCTCTTGCTTCTGTGACTTTTCCTAGTCCATTAAGTTGTCTACATCCCTCTCATGCCTCAGGTGTGCCAGTTCAGTTTCATATCAGCAAACTGAAGAAAAAGGACCCGCGCCTCACTGTTTGCTTTGTCTCTAGATGCTTTTATTTATGCCTTGTAGGTTGTACTAAGGAAATGTTTTGCTCCAATGATCCTGGAAAGCAGCCAGGATGGCTTTGGTTCCTGAATCTTGGAGACTGAGGGGATGTCTTCACCATGCAGCAGATCTGGAGATGTGGTACCCAGTTCTTGCTCTGTTAGTGTCCTTTGTGTCCTTGCAGCAGGTTGGTTAAGCAAGATGTCAAATCACTCCAGGTGAAACGCCTTTAGAAAGTTTGAAGTATCTCTGTCAACACTTATGTGTACTGGTATTTGATAAGTTTGTGGAAGAGAACATGTTCATCTGTCAAGGCCCGTTATTTTGATCAATATGGGTCTATGGATGAATTGTATTTGTTTTCTTTAGTTCTTGATCAATTGAGCTCTGTATCAGATATTCAATTATTCTACCTGGGATTGATGCCAAATTGACAACTCTGTGGTTGCCCAGAGTATTTAATTTGCCCTTTAAAAATATATCAATAAAAAGCCCAAACTCCACTGCCCATCTTGCTTTTTGGTCAGTAAATAAAAGTAATTCACATAATTTCTTTACTCCACCACCACCCCTGCCACCACACACCAGGGGTATTTCTGAACTTCTTGTGTTCTAGAGCTATATTTCTTCCATTCGCCATTTTCAGGGGTAACAAAATGTCACAGGTATATTCCCATGCAGGGGAAGAATTTATGAAGTTTCACTTTTCTGTATGCTTAGATCCAGAATTCTGTTTTCTTTCTTATTCCTCTTTATTTTCTTCCTTGGCCGCAGTTAGCGAAGTGGTTCCCAGTCATGTTGAAATATGATTAATATGTAAATAAACATTTATTATACTTGCTTGTTCTTAAAAATATTTTTTTTTTACCCCTTTTTCCCCTGCCAAATGAAGTCAGGATAGGATCACCATCTGCTTCCCTCCCTTTCACCTGTTTTCTCCCCTATAAAATGCACCTGATGTAAAACTTGGCCGAGTGAAAAGTCTCTTGTGATGGCTATAAAGAAATCCTTATTACTTCTTGATACCTTTGGGGGGAAGGAAATCTCGTTGATGTTCCCTTGCCATATCTGTCTCTCCCAGCTGGTGCTGAGCAGGGTCTGGCCATGCAGGAAGACCAGCCAATTGTTTTTAAAAGCAATAACAAATTAATAAAGAGTGCAAGCTCTTTATGGCTTATTGAATGATCGCTTTTGTGAAAAGGCAGGAGATTTGATCTGGATTAAAAAGTCAAAGATGGTACCAAGTCTGAAGGCTGAGGGAGTCTCACCCAGTATCTTTAGGGAGCTTTACAACTCCAGATAAAAGCTGAGCATTAGTAGTAGCTATTTTTAGAGTAAGAACAAGGAAAGTAATTTAAATATTAAGAAGCAGTTTTGTTACTGAATCAAATCAAGCTTCACTACAACATCCCTGTGCACTGGTGTGTCACTTAAGGAGTTCTACAAACTGATAAATACCTGACCATGCATTACTGACTGCCTCCATCATTTCTAATCCTCGGGACTCGCTGTGCCGTGGGATACACCTTGCAGATGGACTCACCTGTGTACCGACCTCAGAGGTCTCCAGTGATCAGTGGTTTGGCACTTTAAATCTCTGCTTAAAATTTTTTCAGAGAATACTGGAGGACACTTAGGATCCCACCCCTCGGTTTATCTGTTGCAGTATTTTGAGAAGCATATAGAAATCACTAGGTTAGAAATGTAGGTAAGGTTTTCGAGTATTACCTGGAGAGAGGGGAGGAGGAAATACCTCAAACCCCTCTGGGCTCATATAGAAATAATTAGGTCAGAACAAATGCTTGAACCACACAGCTGGTTATTCAGCTGTTTCTAGGCTATGTGGACTTATTTCCAGGACAGAGCACCCTGTTCCTAGGCATTTTATAAACTGATTTGGAGCATGCAGGTGCAGTAATGGTCACTGTATTTCAGTGATCCTGGCCAAGATGTGTTATTAAATGCTTTGGATGGAGGAGTACTGCACTCAGCAGTACTCAACACTGCCTACTTTACAGCAAAGTGATGCTAAATCTTGATATGATGATCCCCTGGTCTGTATTGCCACCTAATGCAGTCCCCCCTTTTTTTTTTTTACCTATTAACATGTTGTTTTGCTCCAGTGGTAGCGAGAGAGGATAGTGCAAAGATCTAGGATGCACCTAATTGTATGATTGTCAAATTAGCACAGGAAGGAGTTGAGGGGTTGCGTCTTGGGGTTAAAAAAAGCCAGTGTGACCCTCATTAGTACCCCAGGCAATGGCAATGCAGGCACTGAGAAGGTGGTTAATGCAGCTCTTACCGCTTAAAAAAGGACACTGCCTAGCCATCAGTATCACTTGTAGGCTGTCTGAGGCATCAAACTTGGGCTTCCTCTAAGCTTTTATTTTTTTAAAATTTATTTAAAGATCTTTTAAAATGAGCTAAAGATGAACTCATATTTTAAATTTAGAGATTACATTCCAAGCTTTAGTGGAGTGGATTTAAGAGAGCTTGGAATGAAGAATGTTTGTATTCTTGTAAAATGGAAACAAAATCCCTATATCTTTAAGTACACTGAAACAGTGGCCAGGAAAGTGACTCAATGTAAGAAAACTATTTATGAAATAAGTCTATAAAAGCTATTTGTTTCATCTTGTGAATAAAAGGGCTAATGGTGGATATTTTCTGCTTTTCTCTGGGTCATACATGACTTGCCTTAAATGTCATAGGCATTCCCAAATTTTGGCTGGTTTTGTGTAGGTGCAGTTTAGAGGAGAACTTAATTACTGCTAGTGTACGTTGTGCCATCTCAAGTGCTTGCTGCATCCTGGCTGCTTTTTGGAGCACCTTCTCCAACAGGTGTGTCTGGGGAGGAGCAGCAATGACCAGGAGAGTGGGGTGAGGGAAGAAGGATGCTGCAGACTTCATCTTCTTGCGGTAAAAATTTTAGGACACTACATCTGCTGCCCTGGGGAAGTGGTCTTTAATCAAGAGAAGCAAAATTGTTGTGGGTCTCGGTGTTTTCTCTATTTATGTAATAGGTTCAAAATCTTCATAAAACAAGAAGTTTCCTGGAGTCTTCTTGCTCCTTCTTAAGGACTCTTTTGGCATTGGGTGGCTGCAGCTGGCACATGGTGTTATCTGGGCGTTTGCTGAAGGACCCTGTGCAGCTCAGCAGGGCAGCAGGCATCTAGCTGGGACTACCAGAAGCATCACCACGTCTAACCAAGTCAGGGGTGTGAATAGAATGGTCATGGGGGCAGTACTGATCCTACCTGCTACATCAGCCCCTTTTCAGAGAGAAGGTGGTGATGATATATGGCCTGTGCTTTCCTTCATGCTCTTTGCTGAGACCTGGAGGGATGAAGCAAAGGCAGCAAAATGGCTTTTACCTTATAGAATCGTAGAATCATTTAGGTTGGAAACAGCCTCCAGGATCATCCAGTCCAACCTTTGTCGAAGATGTCCCTAACCCTTAGACCATGTCTCGAAGCGCCACATCTACCCGTTCTTTGAACACCTCCAAGGATGGTGACTGCACCACTTCCCTGGGTAGCCTGTTCCAATGTTTAACTACTCTTTCAGTAAAGAATTTCTTCCTGATATCCAGTCTAAACCTCCTCTGGCTCAATTTGAGGCCATTACTTCTTGTCCTGTCATTAGTTTCTTCAGAGAAGAGACCAGCATCAGCATCATTACAGTCTCTTCTCCAAGCTGAACAATCCCAGTTCCCTCACGCACTCCTCATATGACATATTTTCCAGACCCCTCACCAGCTTTGTTGCCTTTCTCTGGACCCATTCCAGCACCTCAACGTCCTTCTTGTACTGTGGCACCCAAAACTGGTCACAATACTCAAGGTGCAGTCTCATGAGTGCAGAGTACAGGAGCACGATCATCTCCCTACTCCTGCTGGTCACACCATTTCTGATACAGGCCAGGATGCTGGTGGCCTTCTTGGCCACCTGGGCACTCTGCTGGCTCATGTTCAGCCAGCTGTCCACCAGCACCCCCAGGTCCTTTTCCACCAGGCAGCTCTCCAGCCACTCCTCCCCAAGCCTGTACCGTTGCAAGGGGTTGTTGTGACTGAAGTGCAGGACCTGACACCTGGCTTTGTTAAACCTCATACAACTGGCCTCAGCCCATCGCTCCAGCCTGTTCAGATGCCTTTGCAGAGCCTTCCTACCATCGAGCAGATCGACACTCCTGCCTAATTTTGTGTCATCTGAAAATTTGAGGGAGCACTCAATCCTCTCATCTAGATTATTGATAAAGATATTAAACAAGACCAGCCCCAGAACAGAGCCCTGGGGGACCTGCTTGTGCCCGGTTTAAGTGTTAGTAATGTGTGATCACCAGGAATGGTAAAAACCAGATACACGGTCTGCTCCTCTGCATTGTCTTAGGCAGAACAGCTTGTGATTTAAAAAAAAAAAATATCCGTGTTACCATCCAAATAATCTTTCAGTTTAGCGGTCAACAGATCCTGTCCTTGATGACGTGTTTAAAAACCTGGTAAAAACTCAAATGACTAAACCAAGTTGTTTTCTTTTGTGTACAATGTCTAGCATTTGCTGTAGGATTGGCATTTTCTTGGTTGGTTTGAAGCTATTTTGTTTCTTTTGTGGTTTTAGGACTTATGATAAATGTTAAGGTAATGATAAATTTGGATCATCTTTGTGCTTCTCAACTTGCAATACCTACTAATTATAGTAGGAACTTAATACATGTAAGTTCTCTGAAGAACTTGAGTTGTGTTATGGTAAACTAAAACACTGATCATCCTACAAGCAAATGAATGGAAAATGAAATATCTGATGTTTCTGGCAAGGCTATGGAAAAAGACAGCTCAGATTTTTTTTTTAAAGCTGTCATTTTTGTAAAATTTTTAATACGCACATAAAACATGAGTTCTGCAAGTAAAATGCATTTTGCATTGGTGTGCAGATAGCAACACTGCTTTTATTTGTTTTGGGGAAATGAAATTCTCTTGAAATGTTTTTCGAGAGGAATCAGAAACAAATTTGTAATATGTCTCTCTGCCCAAAGCAAGTGTCTTTCAGGGTGATGAATAGATGGAAAGCTGAAATTTGCACCTTCTGCAGACTGTTTTCCACCACTTACCTCCAGACACGTATAAATCTTCCAATATTTTCTCCTCCAGCACTGCTGTGAGATGTCTCAGTCTTTTACCTGGCATTTTCATTGTTTCAGGAATGTTTGAGAGCAATTATATCTTATGTCAGTGCATGTAGCCAGAAGATGGTTTTGGTCACTGGTTTCCTCATAGGTTAGCCTTGTCTGCTCTGGATTTCTCATCTTTTTAAAAATGGTGCTAGTTTTTATCCTTTATAAGACACTTTCAATCTGAATTAGAGAAAACCAGTTTTGGTAGATCCACAGGTCACAAACCTTTGCTTGTGTTGTATGTGGTCAGTCCTAAAGTGATACGAATTGCAAGACCCGGTTATCTCCAGGGTGGTACAGGTGACATTGGTGTCAGTCTGACTTGTCCATAGTTTTGGTGGGTCTTGTGTCCTGGTGCCTACTGTATGTTTCATTTCCTACAACTTATTTTTTCTTTTTCAGCTTAAAGAAGGTAAAACGTAGTAATTAGTGATAAGTAATAATAATGATGGAAACTGGCACTCACTATGAAATAGAAAGTAGGTGTTCAAAGGCATAAATGGGTCTTCTGTGCGACAGGAGCCTCACTGTCAAAGGGCAGCCAAATATGTGGACATAAGGTGTTGTCTTCCCATTAGAGCTGAGCAAGTGACCACAAATACCATGTGGCTGCTGTCCAGCTGACAGCCACTTACAAATCCTGTGCAGTTTCCAGGACTGAGCCACAAGGTGACGTGTAGGACAAGGCTGAAGAACAGTGTGGAGTCAGGAAGTTAAATGCATACTTGTTATGATCTGTTCTAGCTTCCTATCAAACCTTTCCAAAAGGGGCTAATAAGATGGATGCTGCTTTCAAAGAGAATGATGATACTGGGGAAGAGTTGTTTTGCCTCCAGGAAATACATTTGAATAGGTGCTAGCTTAAACAAGTGAATAATTTATTTTGAGAATAAGGCATGATTTTGTGTATTTCAAGTGTAGAATTTTGGTCCTTTTCTTATTTACCTGAATAGTTATAAGGTTTATTTTTTTTTAAGGAGTTAAAGGAAACATTAGGTTTTTTTGTCTATGCTAGGTAATGTAGTGCTAGCTTTCTCAAAAGCCTTAATCTATTTCTTCTATGTATTTATTAGCCAAGCTTGTTTTCAGACACCGGCATTTAAAGAAGATCCCACAGCTTAAGTACCTACGTGCAGTATCAGACTTCAATGCCTGATTGAACTGTTTGGCCAGCGTGACTGTCCTGGCTGGAGTATTGTCCTGCTGATGCAAGTGGCTGGATGGTCTCCAGCCTCATGTTGACTCCAAAGTCTTCATGAGGCTGTCTGACAGCAACAGCTTTCAGTGGGTGCTCGGCTGCCCTGGGCACCTGCTTTTGGGGCACAAAGGCTCCATATGTTGTTGTTAATATTCTGACAGCCTTAAGAATGCTGCTTTTCTGGTTTGAGAAACTTCTGTGTCAAACACCTGTGCTTGTGTGAAATCTTGGTGGGTTGTTTTGTGTGTGTGTGTTTGTTTGTTTTCTCTAAAGATGTGCTTTTAAATTAATTTTCTTGTATATTTTATTGGTGTATGTGGGAGGGGCAGAATGCAGGTCACTTGAAAGCTGCACCCAAAGTGTGACAGAATCTAGACAGCTACTCAGATTTAAAATTACTCTTTCTTGAGATCAGTTCTCCTGGGCCCTGAGATTTTTGGGTGGTGCATGGTCAGTGCCTGTGGTTAGCTTTTGTAGGACAAGGGAGGTATTTAAATCCCAAGGTAAATACCTTTGTGAACTAAATTTTGTACAAATAAATGTATTTTGTAATGCTTGTAACTGCCACAGGTGTGTTTCATCTCCAGCAGGAACAAAGACAGATTTTGTGGGACAATTTTGGGGGGCAAGTAACTTCACTTGTGTGCTTGCAGACCTGCCTCTGCTGCATGTTGGCTATTGGGCTGGGCAAGGCTTCGTGCTTCGCTTCTGGATCGTGAGCCGAGCAGCAGCAGCTGCCACACGGGGATGCTTCAGACGGAGCAGCTGTTACTACTTTTTCATTTTGCTGGGCAGCGCAGATCATTGTGACTCGTGGACTAGGAATGTTGCTCTGAAACTTTAAAGCAGAAATAACAGGAGTAGAGGGGTCTATTAAATTTTACACCCTTATTGAGTGAAGATGGTTTACAAGAAACCTGCATAACTAAGCAGCTGCTTTCATAGCAGTTGCTTTGATGATTCTAGATGTCTTTTCCAACCTTAATGATTCTATAAGAAAAGGGTTTGCATTCAAAACATGCAAGGACAAAGCAAGTGAGGTTGCCCGAGTCATGAAGGATTACCAGTCCTCTCCTGTCTGAATGTGTTGTCCAAAATGTGTGCTGTCTGATTTTACAAATTTTACAAGTCCTTCTGCCTTTAAGTCTTGTAGTCCTCTGCCTCTGTGTGGTGACTTTTTTTTTTTTTTAAGATGCATTTAAGCATTTGAAGCCGAGAATGAAACAGATGCTGATTTATCCCATCTGGAAGGGGAGCTGCCTCCCTCCTCCTTCTCACTCATTGAGCTCCCACAGTGCTGTCTCTGCCTGACTGAGCATGTCCATTTATACCTATTTAGCACCACTGATAAGATAGCTAACCTGTGTTTGATGGATTTTTGGCACTCCTCACTCCACAGCATCCTATTTCTTCACTGCTGAAGCCTTTGACAGTTTAAGGATTCGATGTAGCTTTTCTTTCCACATGGAACAACTTTTATCACAATTCAGAGCAGGCACAGCTGATGCTCCGTGTCCTTGCAGATGGGAACTGTGGTGCTAAATGCCACAAATGAGGCAGCTGATGCAAGGCATGGGTGGCTGTGGTAGGTCATGTTTGATAACAGCATCTTACAGAAACACTATAATAGCAGGTTTGACGATCTCATAATTTTTATACAGACTGTCTTGGACACGCTGCTGCTATGAAGCCTTTTGTGCCAGCTTTGTAGTTACCCTGGGGAAGGGAAGGAGAATCCTTTGCTGTGACTTGTATGCCAGCTCTGATCTTGCTCTGCAACCCCCCTAAATGCCTCGTGCTTTGTGCAAGAGATTACGCAGAAAAGGAGCTGCTGCATCCTCTCCAGTAGGTGAAGGGGAGGGTATGAGTCCTGTGAGCTGAGCAGGACCTCCAGGAGGGGATGTTCTGGTGTTTGTGGGAGAATAGGTCAGGACAGATGGACTGGGTTGCTGGTTTCAGCTGCTCAGGGGCAAAGACCACTTCCTTCTCCATATTAACCTTTAATTATTCTTGGAAACAACCCAAAAGCTCTGGTAGAAGAAACATCACATCACTATTTGCTATGGATAATTCAGGAGGGATACTCTGCTGAATGGGCTTGTAATGTTCCTTCCCAAATGCTATTTACTGGTTTTGCTTGCTCTTGGTAAAAGAACCATGAAAAGATTTAACATAAAAAGCTGGCTGGTGCGTATTGGGGGTGGGGATTAAATTAATGATCCTGAATTTAAGGATGCTACTTATCTTTCTGCTTCTTTGCAGTCTTCAAATAAATGAAATTCATGGGGTTTATTGGCTTGTAGTTATAAGGCATCAATAATGTTCCTTGGCAGGCTTTTGTATGTGTGTCTGAGTGTGTGTGTGTAGTGAATAGAGGAAAATGTAATCTCCAAGTTATCAAACTGTTTTACAGTGTTCTTCTGAACTGCAGAAACCCTTGGGAATATTTATGCCTCCCCTGGGTCTTATTACCACAAAAATTATATGTGTATTTTATGGCATAGGAAATATATTGTATTTCTTTCTGATAATAACCAAAACAGAAATATGAGTTCTTAACAAAAAAAGAATTACTATAGTGGATACTTTTGGGCTTGTTTCAGTTGTTACATCTCTTAGCGATGTTTTTGCCTTGATTCTTGACATTGCCACCCCGAGATGGTTCTTGGGTTGATTTCCTTTTTCCTCCTTTGCTTATGTGGTGTAAGCTGGACGCTCCTGCTTGTCACAGCTCATCATCCATCATCAGAGCTGCTCCTTGGGCTATTGAAGGGCAGGCAGCTGCCCAGGACCCTCAAAGGAAACTCATGGGTGAAGGAAAGATAGACAGCTGAATGCTGACTTTTATTTTTTTCCCCTAGATAAATTGGTCCAATGCCATGAGAAGAGCCTGTAGATCACAGAGACTTTGCTGGGGAAGTGAATAGCTTATTGGATTGCAAGATCAAGGACTCAGGCTCTGTATTTTTGCTCTGGGCTCTTCTTCAGGTTGTGTATATCCTGCCTCTGCATATGAAAGGATTGTTTAGTGATGTAAGGGTAAACTGTGGACCAGGGTTCAGCTGCATTTTCTTCAGACTTTTTGCCTAATCTTGGATAGCCAAGGTCTCTTGGAGCTATTGGAAATGCCTGCCAAGGCCCACTGTGTTCAGGCAGCTGCTTATCTTGACAGATCTGAGCTGTGGTTCTTGTGATTTATTTACAGGTGTGCTATCAGAATAAAAGTTCTTTCATGTCCAAGGATGTAGGCAAATTAATAAAAAGACTTGATGTGCCCAGATGCTGTGGTCATGGGGGATTACATAATTAATGTAGATGTAATTGACTGTTGGTAAGTGACTGTACACCAGAATAATACATGTGTTCCCTCTTCCAGACAGTATACAGGCGTAGAGGTGAATAAGAACTAAGGTCTGGGAATTTCAGTGATGCCAATGTTTTTGAATTGTACTCATGTGAGTTAAATCAGGTGCAAGGAGTAAAAGGTGATGTGGAATAAACTTGCTCAAGTGATTCCTCTTGATCTGCTACAGGTCTTGTTAAGTGTGTGACCATAAAAAGCAGTTTGATTGCTTGACAATCAAACAAAAGAAAGAAATATGTGAGCACATGAAAGGAGCATTCAAAACAAGGATTCCCTCTTTCATTCTTTTTTCATTTAATTCTCTTTTTTTTTTGTGATGTAAAATCTGCCTTTTATGAAACTTACAGAAATGTTTCCTGTTAATTTAACATCGTAATTATCAATTGTTTTCAAGACCATTACACTCACTTAAAGGTTAGGAGGAAGAGGAAACTTCCCCTACTAGACTATTGCAGTCTAGGGACAGAGTTGGGCAAGTAGGAAATGTTAGTTTAATAAGTTCATGTGTTTTGCTTATATATGTAGTGCCTGACTTCTAAAAACAAAAGAGAGTGTGCCCTGTCCTTTCTTTAAAATGGGAAGCTGCTACATACTGGGTCAGGGAACAGAGTTATATTCATCTGATAGATGTGTTAAGTCTTACTACAGCACCAAAGACAGTATTCACCACATTGTTGATTCTTTTTAAACTGTTTTTTTTGTGGATGCCGGAATCAAAAGGGGGGAAAAAACCTCAACGCAGACAAACTAATACTGGACCATTCCTCACCAGGATACAAGAACAGCTGAGAGAGTGACTTTCTAGCCTGGCCATGTAACCCTGAGGTCTGCTGCTAACACGCATGTACATGTTCCATTCATCCCTGGAGTTATTTAAAAGCCATGTAGATGTGCTGCTGAGGGACATGATTTGTGGTGGACTGGGCACTGATGGATTAATTGCTGGACTTCATGATCTTGAAGGTCTATTCCATCCAGAACAATTCTATGATTTGTGTTTGCTGTAGTGATGCTAGTAAAGAAGGTGGGATGAGCCCATATGGAATGCCGCAAGTTGGCTTTGGATAAAAATTTATTAAGAAGTTTAGTTCTGCTATAATTTTATGCTATCACAAGGACTTAGAGGATTGTTCTGGCAGTAAAGGCTGCTCCTTTCTTTTCCTAGCTCAGTTCTCTATAAATATTGTTCAAAGTCCTTTCTTTACCCTAATTATTTTTAGGAATTGCTCAGTATTTTCTGCACTACTTTTACAATGGAAGTGCAGCTACCCAGAGAGTGAAATACAGTTCTTACTCTGTCAGTGCAGAGCTACTCAGCTTTTGTGCGTGTTCCAGCCGGTTTCAGGCTTGCAAGCTGGCTCCAGATTGTTACTCCTGATGTTGAAAGGCATTGTGCTAGCAATCCTAATGAGGAGTGCCGTGAACCACAGTTAAGAGCAGAACAGCTAACTAGGGCAAACAAATGTGCGAGTGACAGTATAATTGAAACTGCAGGGGAGTGTAGCAGGAATAGATAGCAAATGTCAATGAGAAATTCAGCAAGGGCATTGAGGAAAACTACTACTCTTAAAATCTGCAGTAGGAGTTTTCTCAGTGACCATAGGCAGACAGGACCTCTGCTGAGTCTTTCATCCATTTTTAATTAACTGTTCCCTTCTGATTGATGCCTACCTCTTGCAGCCTCTTCTGTTTTCATCTTTTCCAGCTGGTTCATTGGCTGAACTGACTCTTTGGTGTCCTCGGCTGTTCCCGTGGCTGCTCTTGCATAGATGCCCTTCTTGCATAGTCTTGCAAGCTGCATGGCCTGTACATAGTTGTTAATATGGGTGAGATGGACGCAAGTTCTGGAATTCAGTGCTAATTAAGTTCCTGGACACGAACTGCTTCACAAACTCCACTTAAAGGATTTGTCTAATTGACTGAGGAAATAGTTTGAAGTGGAAGAACATTTCTTTCCATTAATGTTCAAATGAACTGCAAATTACAGAACTTTGAAGACACCATATTTCCTTAAGATAAAAGCTTTTTGAAAAATGGGAATTGAACTTTGTTTTAAATCAGAAACAGATGCATTTATATGTGGTGGTGGGAGGGGTTTGAAGCAATTTTCTGCATGAATAATTTGAAAGCTGCTGATGACTAGTAAAGATGGGCTGTAACATTCCTCAGTCTTAAACTGGAGAATATATATATAATTTTTTTTCTTTATATAGAATGGAAACTGATGATTGTGAGGAAAAAAAAATTGCCTAGGCTTAGCAAATCTCTCAGCATCTGACTAGACTCTAGTGCAGAGTTGTTCCCTTTCTGAAGTTGTGGATATTAACTTTATCTAAGATCTACTTTGCTGTCATGATATAGTAGCAGAATTAAGGTATGGGTTGCAGAACACAGAAGTGTTCTTTATGGGATGAAATATTAGAGAGGGGGGCTGCTAAGCTCAAAATGGGAAGGAAAAGGCATGGCTACAAGATGTCTGCTTTCTCTGTGACACTTTGGAGGAGTATATACCATCTCCAAAGGTCTGATATGGCCAGTGCAGTTAATTCAATGTCTAACACCAGTTAAATGAGGGTATGTCATCTGAACTGTGGTGGTTGAGTCACAGCAAATTCAGCATACTGTGGTACGTAGTACTACATATTGTAATATCTCTTCTGTGGTAGACCATTAAACCCCGTTGCATCAATTTGTGTCCATTGTGAGCTGAGAGTGTTCACATGCATTGTTACTGTGTGGTAGCCAGGTAAGGTAACAGCCACCGAGAAATAGCTGGGGATTATTTTTTTTCTTTTCATCTCCTCCAAATCTTTACCCCGCTAATGCAGATTAATACAAACATGAAGAAACTGGCAAGTGTGCTTTTGGGGTGTGTTGTCTACTCTGCAGTAATGGCATAGCCACAGGTAAGAGGTAGTGGTCTAATCCTAGTTTGTGTATTTTTAACCTGCTTTCTTAGGATTTTGCCATTGCAGGTAGCTGTCTGTAGTCTACAGTGTGCATGTGCCACAGCATGGGTTGGTCATTATTAGGCAAGAAAATATTTTACTTAATGGGTTGTCTTGTTAAATTGTGGTTTGTATTATCCCATGTATTTAATAGGGACGGACTTTGTGCCAACACTTCCACTACACTTGCTACAACAAAGGAACAAGGGCTTTGAATTGAAGGAACTATATAAATATATATGCACTTGCAGTAAGAGCAAGTGGAGTTGGTACATTAAGGTGGTAACTTCGTTTTACAGGGGTATCATTTAAAGTGCTATTACACTGTATGTTAGACTTCCCAAAACAGTCTTTGGCCTTGCACTTTTGTCTGTTCCACACTGATGGAAACTAAGCAATAGTTTTAGTACCTGTGAAACTTGTGAGATGATTCTTCTCTAAACCTTGCTTGTAGAGGGTTTGGGTTTTGTTTATTTGGTTGGTTGCTTTTTTTAGGTCCTGGAAACTAGATTTTACCAGTGTTGATTACAACAGCTGAGCAGTAGGACCTTTAAACAGAAAGCTTGAGTAGAAGGTGTCTGTTTTTTGTGGCAGAGACAATGCCAGAGATAACCTCTTGAATAAAACAAGTATTTCTGTTGATTAACTCATCTGACGAAAGAGAAGAATATGTGGATCTCTCTCCTCCTCCAGTCAGCTAGGAGGTGAAGAAGTGATGATGCTTCGGTTTTAAGTACTTGGCATGAGAGAGCAGAAACAGGTGGGGGCTGTAGGAGTACAGTCATGGACTGATGCAAGAGGAGATCACCATTGAAACAGACTCACTTTTCTGTTCCATGACTCTGTTGTATACTGATGGAGTAACTCTTGAAATGGGCCACAAAAACTATGAATACTTTACCATATTCCCTTTTCCTTTTTAATACAGATGACATATGGAGTGTTCTAAGTGTAAATGCCACTGTTCTACTCTGAAGGATACCTACTAAGACCTATTCTATCTAAATTTTAGATTTCCAGAAGCTGCAGTATATTCCTACGATTTACTCCCTACCCTTGTGTATTTACGTAAGAAATGGAACTGTCCCATATAATATTGGTTTGTCCTAATAATATCCTTGTATTTTTTCCCCCATCTGTTCTGCAGCTATTATATTTCTGTGCAGTCATGTAAGAGTCTTTACAGCTAATGGGGGTACTCTCAGGAGATATAAATATCATGACACTTTTTCTAAAAAGGGCAACAGATGGCATCTAACCACATACATGCTTTGATTTTCTGTGCGCTGTTTTGACACTGTCTCAGGGGAAAAAAAAAAGTTTAGCATGCAACAATTCTTGCTACCCTCAGCAGCCAAAAGTCTTGAGTGAGCTGACCTCCAGTGAACAATGTTAGTGTGGTGAGCAAAGATGACAGGGAAATCTTTGCACATGCTTTTATTTTGTGGAGAGTGCATGTCCTCAGAGTTCTGGTTCTCCGGTGTAAAAGGTTGATGGGTTCTCACAACTACATCAGCTCACCCATATCCTTAAAACAAAGATGAAAGCTGTTTCCTAGGGAGAACAATGATGCAATGTTTAGTCAGAAGATAGAGAGGCAGATAAAAAGAGCCACTTTGTTCTTTCCCTATGCTGTATGATGCTGCTTTGTCTTGAAGGATGTTCAAGGAAACTAGCTGTTCAAAAGAAAGCCTGAAGAAAAAAGATAATAGAGATTGACTTCCAGGAGGCTTATTTAGCTTCACAGCTCTGCATCTCCTTTTTAGTATGGAGAAATGATCCCTGGTTTGTATTAAACTAATGTAGATCTATACTGCTTTAGCTTAGTTCTCATCTATAACACGTATCTTATCCATCATTCAAAGCATTTCAGTTCTCTAACTTTTAGAGACAGAACTTTGTGCTACTAGTTTAGGCTTTATAAATTGTTTTTAATCCTGGGCCTGGATGTGATGATCATCAATCTTTGACCTAAGAGTGTTGCTGGTGTGAGCTCTGCTGGTGTCGGTAGAATTGAATACCTGTGCACCATCACTCAAGGAGATTATTGTGTTTACAGAGAAACACAGGCTGTGAGTGTGCATATGTGTGTTGCATATATTACAGACATTCTGCACATACTAAAGAAATTCACTCTTTTGGAATATATTTGGAATATGTTTCCAAGCATCAAGTAATTCCAGGTGAGTGCATTAGTGAAGCTAATTCTCCTTTTCTGCTGCAGTGCCCTTTTGACCATTTCCTACAACAGGCTCTGCCTTCATGCTCAAGACAAGTACTGTTCGGTTAAGCCACAATTGCAGTTTTTTAGAAGTCTTTGCTAGGCTCTGTAATTAGAACCCAGGATCTCAGAGCTGCAGGAGAAGCCCACCTTCACAACTGTGCAGGTTTACTATGGTTAGAGGTTATGCAGACAGCGCTTAGCAGAGGTAGCTTTAGAGACTTTTATAATTTCTCAAGGACGAATTAGGAAGAAAAAAGAA